>PVIR01000163.1:0-242202 GCA_004026965.1 Petromus typicus
AGCTTTGTGAACAATTTCCTGTGGGCATTTCAGGTCCAGTGCAAACGTGTACAAGACAGTTCACAGAACTCGCCACACCAGGAACCGCAAAGGGTTCCATGTCTTTGTCACCTTGCCTTTAGGGGCTGTCTTGGGAAGTGGGTGGGGGACTCCAGTAACATGATGGCCAATGTCCTCTGCGATGCTGTGAATAGCTCCACTGTTGGGGGACTCTGCTCCTCTCTCCAGCTGCAATGTCACCTTAGGCTCACTCTTCTTCCTGGGTGCTAAGCCAGCTGCTCAGTTTGTGTCCTGGCTTGTGCTTTAGCTCCAAGTGAGAAATATGAGGTTCTGGTTTTGAGCTCGTCCAGAGGATGGAGCACTGGGGTCAGCCCAGGGCCAGCTCCCTGACAGCAGGTTCCGTCTCTGTGCAGACTGCCACAGTCACGCCGGGGTCCTGCGCTGCACCTGCGAGGACACCTACATCTGGTTTCCCCCATCCTGCCTTGATCCCCAGTACTGTCATCTGAACACAACCGGATCTCGTGCGAGCTGCGACTGTCGTCCCAGCAGCCTCAGCCGGAGTATCAGCTTCTGTGAGAGAGCGAGTAAGCAGATGGGTCTTACAGGGCGTCCTCCCCACACTGGGCCTCAGAGCTGAGGAGGAAGAGGCAGTGCAGCTCAGTGACGTGCACCCTCAGGCTTGTCCGGACCCAGAACTGCAGTGGGCATTTGCCAGGCAAATTCTAGAGACCCTCAGCCCGGCTCTGCAGTTGCGTGGTGAAAACTGGAGGGGTAGAGAGATTCACTCAGGTCCCAGCAGGTGCCAGTCTGAGTTGGCCGGGCTTTTCCCGCCTCTGTCCTTGCTCATGGTTGAGGTCAGAGCGGGCGATGGGAATGTGCAAGGCTCGTGAGGAGCCTGAGAGCCACTGGGAAGCGACAGCACGTGCAGCACGTGCAGAGGCATCTCTGACAGATTAAAAAAAGATGAAATGACACTGTTGACTAGAAGGGCAGCGAATTACACTCCTCTTAGGTTTTTTTTTTTGAGACAGTGTCTCACTTTGTAGTTCAGTCTGGCCCTGAGCTCTGCCTCCAGCTCACATCACAGCAATCCTCCTGCCTCTGCTTCCCAAGTGCTGGGATTACAGGCGTGAGATCAAACCCAGACCCTTGCACTTACAAGATAGGTGCCAGAACCACTGAGCTAAATCCCCAGCCCCAACTCCTCTTTGTTTTATGCTGCTAATCAGATCATGTCAGAAACATATCACATCCCCAAACTTCTTTTTGTTTCCCTTAGAGGTGTGGGGTACTTTCAAGATTCAGGAAACATTTACAAGAGACCTTTTGAATTCATCTTCTGCTAAATACTCCAAATATGCATCTGCGATTGAGAAGCAAGTAAGCACTTTCTGTTTGTTACACAGGGAATCATCGGCTAAATGCGTGTTCTGATGTCTTCCATTCCACAAGGAAACTTCACACAGAGCCTTGACTATTTTTATTCTCAGGAACTTCTATGGAAAAGCTGACTTTCCAGGTCCACTGGGTTTGGTTTTGCTCGTGTGTTGACTGTTATACTCAGGACTCTGTACTATTTTCTGATTTTGATTTGCTAAACAAAAGTTTTTGGGGACTTACACTCCCTACTCAGAATTTTGAATCTGTTCTATCAAGAAAACTGTCTGGTTAGAAGCTGAGCACACATTCCCAGCAAACTCTGGCCTTAAGATAAACATGTGTGTACATTCTCAGTTGGTATTTTAGCTGCATTTATATAACAGGCAACTGGTATCCGTCTTGAGTTTTTTTTTTTTTTTCCCCCTCTTTGCTATATGGTTGATTTGTTTATTATCTGCATCTTTCTTTTTTCTTTTCTTGTTTTTTTTTTTTTTTGAAAATGGCTTTCTGAAGATTGAGAACAAAGATTAACATATGGTCTTTTGTTTTCTTTCTAAGCTCAAAGAAGTGTACAGAAGAATTGAAAGTTTTGAGTCGGTTCACGTCACCCAGTTTCGGTAAGAAATGACCTTGGAAGGGCCTGTGCAGGATTGTGCCCTGCAGAATTCTGAGCATGTTCCTGGAAGACCTTGGCAGAAAGCAGGGTGGTCCAGTCTTTGTGGGGTTCTTATTAAAGGTGGTGCTTTAAAAGAATAAAGACGAAAGCCCAGACTGTCCTTGAGTTGAGGTTAGGAGCTTAGATAGTGACTGGATAAAAAGCTATGTCTTCCTTTGTGTGATCACAGTGTGGCTGGGTGCAGAGGGGCAAGATGTGGGGTAGAGGTTGGGGTAATGCTATGCTTGTCTTCCATAAAGTCCCACATGAATATTTTTCTTCAGCATTCAGTGCTAGGAACATGCTGTTTCCTTATGTTGACTCCATAGTCGATCATATTACCCCGAACGGCTTTGTGACAAGATCTAGACAAAATTGATGATCATACTAAGTTTTTATTGTAAGCTCATATCTTTCCTTCCTTTGGTCTTGGTCTTCTGTCTGAGTTTCCCGCTTGCACTGTGTCATGTCTGCGTCACTTACAGAGCTGTTTTCAGTCACTGATATGCAGTCACAGTGAAAGGGGTCCAGATCGGGCACAGTTTGCTAGTTTTCCTCTTCGCATCTGTGTCTTGAAACAACCCATATCTGTCGTTGTCCTGATTTACCCATCTGTCCAACAGCACAGCTAAGATCTGTGGAACTGGACTCACCCTTATTCAGTTAAATGCAGGAGAGGACTTTGAACCAGGAGCAGGGCCGTGACCCTTACACACAGGGTGCTGGATTGACCCTCCTGTCTCGAGCGGAAGTTCAAGGAGGGGCCAAGAGCCTGAGCTTCGGAGCCTCAGCTTTATGCTGTCAATCACTGGATGTTAATTTCTTGACCCAGTGGCTGCTTGGCCTCGTTTCCCTTTCTCTAAGGTGGGATGACACAGTGGTGACATGGTGGTGTAATTACGGGATTGTGCTCTGAAGCCATCTGAGCGCTGCTGGCTTCTCTCCCTTTACCT
Organism: Petromus typicus; assembly: GCA_004026965.1. Classification (NCBI taxonomy): domain Eukaryota; kingdom Metazoa; phylum Chordata; class Mammalia; order Rodentia; family Petromuridae; genus Petromus; species Petromus typicus. Next base: position 2,992 of record PVIR01000163.1, read on the forward strand.
GAGCATGGCCTCTACTCTGAACTTCAGGCCCTGGCTGCCAGCTTGACCTGGTACTTGACAGCATCTTCCCTTTGCCCCACGTGTCCTGGCTCCTTCCTGGATGACCTCCGTTATCCCTCTGCTGTGCTCTGCCCCTGGCCAGGCTGTGCCACCATGTTAGAATTCCTGCAAGCGCAGTCGCCCAGTGCCTGTGCTTGGTAGTCCAGCTTCGCTCTACTCAGCACAATATCTTTGAGACAGATCCGTGGATTTCAGAGTACTTTGGCTCCTTTTCACTGGCCAGTAATATTCCATTGCACAACACACTCCGATTTATGCTTCCAGGCCTCGAAGCCATTCTTGACTGGTTTCTTTCTCTCACACCCAACCTGCCTCCTGAGTTATCCTGACAGCTCCTTCCTCACGTACAGCTCAGACCTGACTGCTTCTCACACACGCACACTGCCGCCCCACGAGTTCAAGCCATTCCACTCCTTCCCAACTGGTCTTCCTGTTTCCACATCTGCCTCGTTTCAGTTTATTTCCAGAGTGACAACCTTAAAGAATTAGCATGATTCTGCTGCTGCCTTTCAATAAAGAATAAAACTTTAAATAAAGAAGAACACTTAGGCCCTAAGGACCTGAGTGATCTGAACCCTGGCTGCTTCTCCATTACCTCCTGCCCCTTTCTCTCTTGCTCACTGGGTGGCTGTCAAGCCAGTCCTTAAGTTAGCCAGACTCACAACCTCACCCCAGGGACTTTGCACATGCTGGACTTGCTCTTCACATCATTCAGGCTTTGGCTTTAAAGACCCCTCACACAGAGGAGCTGCCCTGCCCCCTGGGTCCTCAGCTGGTTGTTCCTTTGACTGGATGCAGTACACACGCAGACCAGACCCCGGGGTGCCTGTGGGGCTGGGAAGGGGGTTCATCTTCTGTCCACATTCTCTCGACAGAGCCGGCAGCATCTTCACAGGCTTCGAAGTCATCGGCTCCAGCAGCACTTCCCAGCTGCTGGCCGTCCTTCAGCAGGAGGTGGCCGCGGCCCAGGTGGCACTCAGCAAGCTGTTCCCCCTAGAAGCTGGCTCCTTCAGGGTATTCTCCAAAGGTAACGCTGGGCCCCACCCTCAGCTTTGCCAGGGAGCCCTTCCATTGTAGCTTGTACTGTGCCTGTTTTGGGGAATGGAGAGAGGTAGTGCGTTTGGGAGAGAAGTGTTCACAGACTGACTTTTTCAATGGAAATAGGCAGCTGTCCCCCCACCACAATAAAAGTCAGTATCAGCAGATGCTTTCTGGTTTTCTCTGGGTGGGGAGCGGATCCATCTGAGTGTAACTCAGGGTGACTCACGGCCTGTGACTTCTAACGCACCTATGCCCTGCAGAGGGTCTGCGCAGGGGCTGGATCTCCTGAGTCCTTTCGCTTAGTCTCCACTCTTTTCTCCACAGTCCTGTGTTACAGCATGGTCTTTGGGTTCGGGGCTGAGGATGCAGAGTATACCATGCCCTGCAGCAGCGGCTATGCCGGAAACATCACAGCCCGGTGCTGGCCGTCAGGGTGGCAGGTGGTGCGCGAGTCCTGCGTGCTCTCCCAGCTACAGGAGCTGCTGCAGGTGACGTGTCTCTACTGTGTGTCCCTGCGCACTTCTCTCTACCACGGGCTGGGAGGGTGGGCAGAGTCACATGCTGGGGATGGATGGGAAGGTGCAGTGTCCAGGAGGGTGGTTCTGTTCAGGAGGGTGCTCCCAAGGACGGAGCCAGCGCTGAGGCCTGTGATGCATGGTGGGGCAGTGACTCGGCTGTCTCTTGAGCCGTGAGCCAGGTGCCGAAGCCTGAAGTAAAGGGCTGAGCCGGTGGGCCTGGCCAGGCAGGATGCTGTGCAGAACGCCAACCTGCTGGGCCCTGAAGGGCACTGTGACCCGCCTCCTTCTGTGGATCGGGAAACAAGAGGGCCAGAGCCAGGTCCTTCTGCAGTGAAGGGTTTGCAAAGAGTTACATGAGTCCCAGACATAACTGGGAGCTGATCCCCACAGGAGCAGAACCTCCACTACACAGACCTTGCTGTTGCCGTAGAGGTCCTGGGGCGGTGCTGGTCAGAGCCCTGGAGTGTGCTCTAGTCTCCCTTTCTGGAGCCCTCCCTGCAGCCCCAGCTCAGCTCAGCATGCAGAAGGGAGAGGAGTGACCTGGGAGGGCTAGACGGAGGCCACGTGCACCCCGCAGGGGTCTAGCCCAGCATCAGTGACACGACACTTCACTAAACCTCAGCAAATGATGCCATTTCTGGATTACAAGGATGATGATTTATATCAAAAAGTTTTTAAACAAATCTTTGCCAGTTTCAGTTTCCTTAGCTACTAATGAGGATCCTCATAGTGTCTCCCTCGGAAGTCCTTAAAGAACTGAACCCAGGACTCCGGGGAAGCACTCAGCCCAGTCTTGGGTGGGCCACTGCTGAACCATGTCCGCTGCCCCTTAGCTATCCCCCGATCTACAGCAATGGTGGGACACTGCTGGACATCCAACCCTAGCCGTAACCGTCTCTGTTCCTAGAACTTCAGTGTGATCGCAGGCAATGCCACTCAGGCAGACGTGTCGTCCTTGGTTCGAGAGCTCTCTGGCATCCTGCAGCAGAGTCCGGCCACCACCGCGGGGAGCCTGGCTTCGGTGGTGTCGCTCCTGAGCACAGTCTCGTCCCTGTCCCAGGAGAAAGGTTTCACGATGTCAGACTCGACCCTGGAGGTACGGGCTTTGGGGCTTGCATGAGTCACTGCCAATGGTGCCTCTCAGGGGAGGAGTGACACCCAGGTGAAGGGGATGCTAGGAAAAGAAGGAGGGCTTCGTTACAGTCCTTGAACGTGCAGTGACTCTTCTGCCTCAGCCTCCCAAGAGCTGGGCCCAGAACCTCTCTTCTCTCAACTGGGAGTTCACGATTTCCTTTGGGTGTTTAAAAATTAACTTAAACATGACGTCAGTGACACATAGTCACTCTGAGAAATGCCAATAAACAGAAAGCAAAATAAAAGACCTGTAATCTCACTATCCTAGGAAGGCTGCCATTCATACCCAGGTGTCTCCTTGGAACAGGTACGATGCCTGCTCACTGTAGGTCCTTTCCAGTACCTTGGAAGAGGGCATTTTATATTTTAAAGCCCCAATATTTCACAGCATTGGATTATGCAAGTACATTCCATGACTATATGCTTCTACTCTACCACCTAGGGCGAACATTATGTCAAAGAATCAAAGAAAAGATGTTGAGGTTCTATTTTCACATGCTGTTTATAAGAAGCAAACTGAAATGAGAAATACACAAGGCAAGATATGAAATGACAAGGGAATCCAGAGCAGCAAATATGAAGCATAAAAAAGCAGCAGTTCTGGGGGTGAAGGGACATGGCAGGAAGACACAGGCCAAGCGAGGGCAGCAGGGCCCAGAGTCCTACACAGGTGCCCAGGCGGAGGCTGCAGGTGATAGCTTAGGAAAGAGATCTTCAGACCAGATTTAAGACTGTTTGTCCTTCTATATTCTCTTTCTGTAGTAAAGAAAGGAACAGAAAACATGACTTAAAACTTGGACACCCTTGACGTGTCTTTGTAACTTGATATTAAAGAAAGAAACATAAAATGAGGAATGCTTTCAAAGGAGCATCCCCTCCCTGGGCCTCCCCCGGAGCATGGATGCATGGCTGTCTGGTCACCCTGTGGTCATAGGCAGAGGGAAATGCACACTTGTGCTTGGGACAGTGCTTGTCTGTCTGCCAACACCCCACAGTGCTTCCAGAGGCCTGGAGGTGCCATCTTGTACCCAAGTGCTTTCCTCAAAGTTTTCTTCTGTGCAGAGTGGCAAGAGTGACATTCTTGATGAGGTCGCCCACGGAGCCAATTCTCTGAGCACTTTCTCTATACTCGATTCAAATAACTCCTCCCTCTTAGTTCCTGAATATGTTACCGAAAACAAACTGACTTAACCCTTGTGTTTCAGGATGTTATCTACATAGCTGACCACATCCTAAATTCCTCATCCATAGCCAACTGGACTATTTTATTGCAAGAGAAAGAGCAGGCCAGCTCCCAGTTACTAGACACCCTGGAAAACGTCACCCTCCTGGTACCTTCCTCTGCTCTGCCTCTGAATTTTTCCCTGGAATTTATTAACTGGCAAGGAATTCCTTGGACCCAGTCCCAAGGCAGCTATAGCTACCAGGTTGAGATGTTCCAAGGAGATCACCCCATCCCCATCAGAGGCCATGCTTTTATCAGGCCAGACCAATTCCAGGTCTCCACTCCCAAAACTATCATCAGCATGGCCTCTGTGACACTTGGGAGCATTTTGCCCAAAACCCAGGGTGACAATGCTCAGGTCAACGGGCCCTTGATATCTACTGTTATCCAAAACTATTCCATAAATGAAGTCTTCTTGAGTTTCTCCAAGATCGAGGCAAACCTGAGCCGGCCCCGCTGTGTGTTTTGGAGCTTCAGTCACTTGCGCTGGAGCAGTGCCGGGTGTCACCTAGTGAACGAGACTGCAGATGCAGTCCTGTGTCGGTGCACTCACCTAACATCCTTCTCCATGCTGATGTCACCCTCTGTCCCCGCTGCGATTGTCCCTGCGCTGCGATGGATCACCTACATAGGCCTGGCCCTCTCTATTGGAAGCCTCATCTCATGCCTGCTCATTGAGGCTCTGTTCTGGAGGCAGCTCAGGAACACCCAGACCTCACACACACGCCACATCTGCATGGTGAACATAGCCCTGTCTCTCTTGATTGCTGATGTCTGGTTCATCATTGCTATCACCGTAGACCTCACCGCCGGCCCCTCTAGAGTCTGCATAGCTGCCATCTTCTTCACTCACTTCTTCTACCTCTCCTTGTTCTTCTGGATGCTGGTGCTGGGTGTCCTGCTGTCTTACCGACTCGTCTTCGTGTTCCACCACATGGCCATGCCTTTGATGATGGCCATCGGATTCTGCTTGGGCTATGGGTGCCCCCTCGTCATATCCATCGTCACCATTGCAGTCACACAACCGAGCAGCAGCTACAGCAGAGACGATATGTGTTGGCTCAATTGGTCGGATGAGAGCAAGCCGCTCTTGGCTTTCGCTGTCCCCGCACTCACCATTGTGGCCGTGAATCTGGCGGTGCTGCTTCTGGTGCTCTCAAAACTCTGGAGACCAGCCATCGGAGAGAGAGCGGCCCAGGATGACAAGGCCACTGTCATGCGCATGGGGAAGAGCCTCCTCATCCTGGCCCCTCTGCTGGGCCTCACCTGGGGCTTTGGCATCGGAACCATGGTAGACAGCCAGAACCCGGCCTGGCACATTCTCTTCGCATTGTTCAATGCATTCCAGGTGAGACTTGGTGCATGCTGCGTCATACTCTTGTGTCACTAGAGTAGCTCTTGCTAATGTCTCCTGCTATTGGCTTCATCCCTTTCTCTCATCAGACCTCTGAAAAAACATACAGAGAAAGACGAATCCAGAAAAGGTACTGTTAACATTGAAAGGTACATTGAGGAGTCTCTACCAGTGTGATGACTACTGGCTGGCTATCTGCTGCCGGCAGTCTATTTTTGTAAATAAAGTTTTATTGGCACACTTGTATGTCCGCTGCTTACGTATAGCCTATGGCTGTCCTCCCTGAAATGGTGTCAGAGACCTGCAGAAGTTTGCAAAGCCTCGTGTGCTCACTGTCTGGCCTTCACAGCAAGCAGTGCACTAGTCTGTGTTGTCAGAGTGTAGTCTGAGTGGGTGGTGTCCTATGGGAGAACACTTGCACCTTGCTGTGAGGCTGGCGTTCCCAGGAGCTAACTGGCCTGGTGGCTTGTAGAGATATTGGCAGATGTCTGGCCTCTCAGGTTGAGTACGTCCCTGCTCAGGTGATATGCAGAAGGTCAACTTCGTGACCACAACGAGCGCCTTTGCCTCGCCACCCCTCAGTTCCATTCTCTGAGGTGGAAAGGATTCTGTTACTGCGCCATGGTATGGAAGAGAGGATCCAGTAAGGTAATTTCGCAGTTGACCCCGAGCTTGGTGCTTAGTAAATAGGTGCCCTAGAGTCCTCTAAAAGTAGCAGCTTCTCCAACATCAAGAACAGCAGGGCACATGCAGGAGCAGTAGGACGGCAGTCACACTGGGGGTCTGTCCCTGAGCACAGGCCAGGGAGCACCAGCCAGAGTATAGGGGAACCATCGGAACAGCCCCAGGTGAGGCTCTGTGAGGGGATTTGGAGCTCAGGGTTGAAGGTGGCCCTCACCAGGGTTTCCACACAGAACAGCTCCCTCTGCACAGCCATGAGCAGGCCTCTGCCGGCTCCACAAGAGATACAGTGGACACTCGCTAAACACCTGCTATATGAACAGCTAACATGCAGAAGCCAAAGGAAGCGATCCATTTGGGGCCTGGGTTGACCTTGTGGGAGAATGAATGGGAGAAGTGTGCTAATAAAACTTTATTGACAAAAACATTCAAAATGTCACCCTCTCCAGCACAGCTTCTTTATGCGTTTTGTGACTCAAACCTTTGAGTCTTCCTGTAGTTGAGCCACACAGTGTACCTCTCTGCAGGGAGACCGAACAGAAGCAAGGGCAGTGCTGGCTGGTCTAGCAGGATAATGCTTCATGTGGGCACTTCTGCGGAAAAGAAAAATACCATCAATGTAATTGACTTTCTTTTCTTGTTAAAGGGATTTTTCATCTTTTGCTTTGGAATACTCCTGGATAACAAGGTATGTTACATTCCCCTCTCTCTAACGCCTTCTGGGGTCTGTGTCATGGAGCACAGGTTGGACAGCAGGCTCTTCTGTAGTAGAATTCTATGCTTTTACTGAAGCCAAGCTCAGCCAGAAGGCAGAGGGACTGAGTGTTGCCACTGACAGAGCCTCAACACGCAATGTGAATGTTTCGGAAAATCCTTTTTATACTTTATTTTTCTGGTTTAAATTGTGGTTTGACAGCAACTCAAGAAGAAAAATCACTTTCCTAAGGAGTAAATTCCCTTTTGGTCCCCTAATTTGTTCTTTATTTCTCTGTGTGCGTGGCACTGGCAACTGAATGTAAGGCCTTCACGCTGAGCTACATCCTCACCCTCTTTTTTATTTTTTGAGACAAAGTCTCACTAAATCACGAGTGTCCGGGCTATAGTTAAACTTGCAATCAATCCTCCTACCTCAGCTTCCCAGTGAGTTGGGATTTAAGGCATGTATTACTGTGCCTAATTTATCTACTGATTTAGAATATGCTAAAATATGTCTTTTGTTTATTTCTAGAGTTTCACATACTAAAGACTAAATACAATTCCACATTAAATGAAATCCCTAATGAAAAACCTTTAATTTAAATGAAATATAATAGAAAACATTTTAAAGAAATTTGTTTTATTATTTTCTCTCAAGCTTCGAGTGATTCTATCCAGAGAAGCAATAGCAGTCAGATCACAGATACAGAACTGCAATTTTAATAAAGGGATGACAATGGTTTTAATCAGCACAACTGCGGCACATCACAGGCTCCTACTGAGACAGAAACAATTTGCTGTTCTAATTGCACTAAATGATTGTTTGGTTTGCGTCACTTACATGCTTAGGGAATCCTTCATTTCAGATAAACACCAATTACTGTCAATTACTGATGTCTATGGACTGAGTTATTATTGTTTAATTCCAGTTTTCTTTATAGGTAAAGAAGCTAAGGAAACAGTCTTTTGTCAACTATTAATCTCCATAGTCTACTAAGTGCACCTAGGAAATAATATGATTAGATACCAATTTCAACTTACAGCTTTTCCTTAGCACGATTACGTGTGATGATATATTCACATCTCTTCAACATTTCTGTGTTGTCCTAGCTGCGGCGGCTTCTGATCAACAAGCTGTCTCCGCTGAGCTCTTGGAAGCAAACGTCAAAGGTAACTATTGCCTGTTCCAGTGTGCAGAGATTCAGCGGTGCACAGTCTTGTGGCAGGCCTATCCTGTGCACGGCCCTCGCATTTCTGTCACTATCTTATTCTGGGTGTCTGGCAGGGTGCCTGGCACACGGTCAGTGTTTTGCGCGGGTTAATGTGTCGGCCCGGAGCTGACAGCGGGCCTGAGTGTCAAGGTGTGTGTGTCTCCAGGGGAGTGAATTTAAACCCTCTTTCTCTTTAGTTCCTTGCCGCGTTAGCCCTTCACTCTCGATCTCCAATCACACTAGCTTGTATGGGAGCAGCTTTCTTCTTCAGTCTTTGCCACAGAAGTGCCCTTCCCACGAGGAGAGCGGAGTTCAGGGCCAAAGTACTTGTACACGCGTTTTCTGCTTTCACTGTTGATTTAGACTTTTGTTTTTCAGCAAGACAGGGCTTCTAAAGCAGAGATTTCTGTATTTGATAAGTAGCCAACTGACTTAACTACATCCAAATCTGGGTGATGAGAGGTTTTTGACAACAACAATATAAGCTTTTGAACTAAAAGTCGGTGAGGAAATTGTTCTCTGCGTTACGAAATCTTCCTGGTCTGTACCATAGCAGACAGCATTGCTCTGAGGGAGGAGGTGGTTCCCGGAGCCAGTGACCTCCCCTGCATTCTGACTTCCCGCCCAGGTGGCCATGTGACCAGAGGAAAGTTCTTTCATCTCTTCTAGTTCCAACTTTCTCAGTCATAAAAATTAAGTGTTGAACTGGTAACTCAAAGAATTTCTAACATTCTGAGATCTTATGTCTTCAAGAACTAAAATCCTTTGAACCAGAAAATGTGAAACTAATGTCATTATCTACTCTTAAGAAAAGGAGGAAGTTACAGAAAAGAAAAGCCTTTGGTAAATAAAATAAGGCAGGATATTCTCCACCCTGGAGAGCAGGAAGTCAAAAATTTTCTCATTTGAAAAAAAATCAAAAAGAGAAAAACACCCCAAACTGAAATCCCAGCAGAAGCACAGATTCCTGGCAGAGTTTCTCCATGTTTCTAAGGTGGCCTGGACTCTTTTCAGGAGGCAGAGTGGTCAGGGAGGCCTCCATGAGTCTGCAGAGCCTGTGATCTTAGGAGGCCTCCTCACTTCCAACTTTTTCAAGTTGACTGGTAAAAAATGAGATGTTGGTATCCGGTTAAGTGACTCATTTGCTTTAAGATGTTGTCACTCAATTTTGTTCCTGTCCTGTATTCCTTCACCCTCTTGCACAGTGCTCCATTTTGTGTAAGAAAAGACGAGTGTGTATAATTGTCTGAATGAAAAAACAAGAGCAATTTATGGAAGGTGAGAAGATATAGGCCCTGACTTTGCTGTCAAGACATGATTTGTCAGAGAAGGGAGTGAGGAAGGAGCCAGACAAGGGACCAGGAGGGACAGGCACCTGGCCATGCGGTAAGGGGGACAAGGTTCCTGTGGACATTCCTGAGCAAAGACTGAATTTCCACAGCTACTCCGTAGTTCCAGTGGGGAGCTTGAAACCACAACGAAGTCCTGTGGTTTGATTGTGTAGATCCAGGTGGCCTTACACGCGTGGGAAGGCTGCTCCTTCCCAAAGTACGCAGAGCTCCCGAGGATTCAGCATTTTAAGAACCTTTGTCCCCCATTTTGATTTAGCTTCCTCGTGACATAGACTAGAGAAGGAAAGGGAAATGATTCTTTCCAGGATTCCCCGTGAAACAGTGTCTGGCACACAAATAATGTGAGAAGCTAAATGAATGACTCAGTGAAGGACAAATTCATGATTGGAATAGGAGGTATCTAAACACTTTTTCTCTTTCCCAGGAAGTGCATAACCTTTGCTCAGTTTCATAATTCAGTTTTTAATGAGTTTGATAATTCAGTTTTCTTTGGTTATACTAATGACTGCAGGATAATTCACAAAGACAGTTGAATGCTAACAGAGAGTGAGGGACAATCTACCAGAGACAATTTTAATTGGGAATATTCATTTTCCACGGGTTTTTCTAGTGACAGATGTGTGAACAAAGAAATGTCAGCACAGACATCAAAAAGGATACTATGTCCCATAAAAGCATTTTCTAGTTCCTTGGTAGAGATCATAAAAACACATAGGAACACAAATTCACTTGGAAACAAATTCGTAGGCTTCTCAAATGGGTTGAAAAAGGAAGGACAAAGGAGTGACTATCTTAGGTTCTTAAAAAGAGAGACACACCAAGGGTAGGTGGATTAAAAGTTTGTTAATCACTACAAGAAGTCAGGGAAACCGGAAGTCACCCCAAAATGCTATCCACACCTCAAATGATTTAATTTTTTTCTGTGCAGCAAAATTCATCAGATGTACCTGCGAAACCCAAATATTTAAACTCCTTGCATCCGCTGAAGGACAAAGGTGAGTTGCATGAGAAGTAAGCACTGTACAAGAGGGTAAAGGAATATAGGACAAGAACAAAATTGAGTGACAACGTCTAAAAAGCTTTAGGTCAGAAGTGTGACCACGTGAGCCCACTGTGACTCCAGACTTTACCTGACTGTGCTCCAGGCTGATGTATCAGGGCCTGGTGCTCTAGGGTGTGGCAAGTGTCCTTATGCAATTTCATCCCAGTTATGTCAGAAGAGCTTCTCAGGGCTGCATTTGTGGCATTAGTCGTCAAGGTATAGGTAGGGGGAATATGGTTAGGTCAGTACTAGCCACGTTCTTCCTGCTCAGCTATTGTACACAAGCCATGTGCTGTACCCTGTGAAAGATCCTGTCCTTTTGGACCAACCACACAATATATCTCGGTCTCCTGGCTCCTAAATTTATCTTCAGCTATAAGAGAGCCAATAGGTTGATTTTCACTTTGGTCTTGTGCTTGATTCCAATATAGTGACAATAATTCTTCTCCTTCTTCTCCCTCTCAGGAAAATACACACTTTCTAGCACTGGAGACTCTTCCAGCAACATCACACTGACTCAGTTTCTATCAACTGAGTAAGTCCAGGAGTTATACAATCCAGGGACCCTGTTTGGAGCCACTTGACATTTAAAGCTAAATATCTGACCCAGGAGCAGAACAAGGTGGTCACATGGCTTCGCTGTTGTCTCCTTTATCTTGCATTTAGTGAAAGAAGATTGATTGCCACATGGTTTTTGAGTCAAACAAATTGCTTGATAAATGCAAAAGAGTTGGTTTTGTTGGAAATTTTGTCAGTTTTCTCTTCTCATGACCACAAGGTATGTTTTCCTCTTTTATCAAATGATCTTGTCCACCCAGACTTTCCAGTCATGGACTGGAATAAGGAAACTTCATAAGCTAACCTTAGATGACTGACTTGACTTGCTTTTGAAAAAGTTCTCAGTGCATATTCCATACAGAAAAGGCATTTTCCTTCCAAATTTTCCAGTTGGATTTTATACTTCTGTTTTTGCATTCTGGATTCAATCCCTGAGCTTTGGAAGTTAATCTGAGATAAAATAAAAATTTCCATTTTGATAGCTTTGTAGCCATTTGGGAGGAAGGACAATAATGTGATTTGGTGTGGAACGGAGCATTTTATAGTTTATAGTGTACTTTCACATGGTCTCCAACTCAGAAAATGGAGTGTCCAGGTAGATTTAAGGCAGAGATAAGAAAAATGAATTTTATTCACCAAAGACTGCAAAACCAGTACAGGAGAATCAGGATTGTTTCAGGACTTGAGTCCCAGCACTTGTCTGCGGCTCCATAGCAGTCTTGAATGCTGTACACAATCCTAAGAAATCTTATGAGGTTAGATGGGAAGGTCCCTGTTTGTTGGCAGAGTTCTATCTGTGAATGAGGGGAGCTGAGGGTAGTTTGGTTATCAGCTCCAGGGTGGCGCCTCCCACATCTGATCGTCTCCACCACACTCTGGAGGCGGCTTTCCAAAGTTATCTGTATAGAGAGCCAGGGCTGACTGAGCACAAGGGAACAGAGTGGCAGGTGAGGCGATGCTAAGAAGACCACTTCCCTCTCCTCGTGCTGTCCCTCCGAGCTCACCTCCACGTCAGTCCTAACTGCAGTGCCTGCAAGATCCAAGCTGCAAGGTCATCCTCCCTGGTTTGAGTCTCCGAGTGTTGAGAAGGGTCCAGCAGCTGCTGACGTGAAAAGCCTGCAGGGAACTTCCACCAATGGGACTGGATTAAACAGCCACGTGTAGAGGAAATTTGAGTTCAAATTTCCACAAAGCACCAATGAGCAGGGCATGTGAAATGTCACTGTGAGGTTGGAGGAAGATGACTGAGGACCACTTTGATGGCTCCACACACCACGAACGTATCCAAGAACCAGAAGAGCATTCAAGGAGAAGGACAGCCTTGGAGACAGCTGCTCTGAAAGCTCCCGCATCCCACCTTCGATGGTGACAGGAGGAGGGACGCCTGACCCACCGCCAGCCTGAGGAAGGACCTCGTGGTCACCTCCTGAGGGACTCAGTATGTGGGTGCACCATGGCTGCTGGTGTCTGATTCTTGCTGGCCTGGGGCTGGGACTCTGCATTCAGACTGGCTGCACCCCAGTGTTTTCAGGGCCGAGGGTGTCTGTGTGCTTCCCATGGACCGTGGTCAGGTAGGCCAGAGAGAACCCCAGAGGGGCTGCTGAGTCCTGGGTGACAGGTGTCCAAAGAGGGAAGGGCCTCAACATCAGAGTCTAGATGTGATGGCAGATGTGGGGGAGGACAGAGGTGCAAGTGACTCGCTCAGGTACAGGAGAGTCTACAGACCTCAGGACCAGCAGGTGAAAGACCGGGGCCGAGGGCTCCTGAAGGGCAGAGCAGTTATCATGCCAGGTGACTGTGGCCTCATCTCTGAAACTGACTTGCTCTTACCTTGGGTGAAGAGGGGAAGAGGAGACCCTCAGTATCCAAAGTAGGGAGGAAATGGAAAACTAAGAGAGAAAGCTAATGAGTAAATCAGTGCAGGTGCACACAGTCAGTCCAAGGCAGGGTTTGGCTGGAGAAGAAGGAACGTTTAATATTGAATTGCTTGTCACTTCTTATCACGTGACTATCAAATATTTAAATTTATCAGAATGTCCCTATTACCTGAGCACATAGGGTCCTGCAGCATATCTGGTGTCGAGGAAATCTCCCACTGAATAGCTTTTGTAGTAAAGATAATCAGGCAAAAAAATATTAAAATGTTTGATCCCATATCATGTATTTTGCTTGCCTAAGCCATTTGCCTAAAAATTCTCCTAAAACAATAAAATTTTAAAAAGAAAAATATTTTAATAGTTTCCTATTGCTGTATTTTCTATTATATCAGCTCATTCAATTCCTATTATAGCACAGTAGTTTTCTATTGTTTAAACTTAGCCACTTGAATACAGCACATTTTATTGCCTCAGAGTTCAGGGAGTAGAGAGCTCAGCTTATGGGATTCTATGCTCAGGGGCTCCTCGGGCTGGAATTGGGGTGCCCAGTGGGCTGGGTCTTAACAAAGGACACAACTGCAGAACAGTCCATTTTCAATTCATCCAGGCTGTGTCTAAAAGTCACTTCCCTGCGATGGTAGGAAAGAAAGCTCTGCCTTTCTGCTTATTACTGGCCAGAGGCGACCGTCAGACCCTGCATTCTGGCCATTGATATCACTAAGCCCCCAGGGAGTGTCTAACTTCAGTCTAGTCCTAAGGAGAATTTCGTGCCGTCAATGTGGGAAGTGACCAGGTAGTTACATTCTGTAACATTTACCATGTTCTACTGGTGTTCACAACGAAGGGAGAGAGTAGTTCAAGAGGTGGGAACACTGAGAGAGGACGTTCAGAAGGTCAGAGACACAGGTGCCCATGGAGGGACAGGAAGCACGGGAGGAGGTCCTGACAGCAGAACATGCCTTTAGACAACGAGCTAGTAAACCAGAAGTGGGGAAAGCTGGGAAGCTGCTCTCGACGGCAGAAGCTGCTGGAGACAGGGCTCAGCAGAACGTTAGAAGAGGAGCCATGGCTACGAAATGAACAGATGACTGCGAAGATGCTGCACCAAGAAGACACATGAGCAAGGGGAAGTACAGTGGAAAGCAACAGAACTGAGAACACAGGAGCATTGCAATTGTGTCACTTAGAAAGATGGATAAAAATAGCAAAGGAATCAGCCAAGCCAGCTCGAAAGGATTTGTCACTGAGAAGGAGAGGATGATAGTTACTGGGCCAAACTCGGGGCCCACTGTGCGCTCCAGAGGGTTCACTCAGCTGCTCCAGGTCTTGGAAGTCCTGGGACAGTTCTAGCCTGAGGTGTTAAGCAGGCTGCTGGGCTCACTGAACAGCTGCTCAGGGAAGGTGCAGGCTGCAGCTCACTCTAGGGTCATTAGCCCAGCACTGGCCAGATGGGATCTCCTGGTAGGCCCTGGGGACAAATGAAGAGGTCCCTGTAGTGCCCATCAGCACTACAGAGTCAGGGCCAGGTGGGATGTTTGCGTGTTTCTCATGAGCATAGTCTATCAGTGAGGAACCAGAATACAGAGCCCGTGTATCACTTCCCAGAGCCAGACCAGGAAGGAGCCAGGCACACTGGCCAGGGAGAAGCAGGAGATGTAGGGGCAGGTTCTAGGAAAGGGCTGCCCACGCACAGTAGAGTACTGAAGGCTGTCCTCTCCAGGATGCCAAGGAGCCTGTCCAGGGGATTCCAAGAGCTCAGTGCAGGCTCGAGATCAGCCCTGCCCACCTGCCCCATGTGACCCTGGAGACTGCTACTTGGGACAAGGCACCTTAATGGTCCCCAGAGTAGAGATCTCACTGTTGGAACGTGGTGCACTGAATACATGAGAGCCCCATATGTAACTTTGCATGGCCCTTTGCTATGCGCCCTCCCAGCTTCGTACATAGCTGTTTGAAAGATTCATTTTCTGTTTTTTAGCTTCTTCCAGAACAAATAAAAAACACTGATAAGCAGTCACCCTGTAGCACGCAGAATGTTCTCACATTATATGGGTTTTGAGAAAGCCTGGGTCTTCCAAGGAGTTCTAGCTGGAGTCAGACGAGGAGGCGGTGGGGCTGAGCTGCACTTACCAGCATCCAGCTGTAGGTGGCAGCCTCTGACCAGGAAGCAGATGCTGGAAAGCCTGTGGCGTGCTCCAACAACTGAGAATCACTGGAAATCCGGTGTAAAAAGCATTTTCATCCCACCATCCTAATTAGCAGCCATTTGATGTTTACTGCTGTGTTGTGTAGAGTAAAAGAGTTTATGAAGCGAAGCACATAATGGCACAGTTTCCCGGGAGACAGGGCTATTTCCTGGGTTTCAGCCCAGGTGTTGGTAAACAGTCTTTGAGGCTTCCAGGCAAGGCAGGAATTCACCACGGTCAGCAGCGATTTCCACCGCTGGAAGACTAGCCCTTGTCTTGTAGCTCATCAGCATCCGTGAGTATGGCTCGGTACCTGAGTCAACAGAGTTGACTGCAGCAGAATAGATCTGGATATCCTGTGCCTCTTGAATTCATCACTTTTCTTTTCTTTTTGGAAAATTTATATATTTGTCAGGCTGGCCTCATACTTTTTGGACGAATGACCAGTTCTTTTTTTCATTTTCTTTCTTTCCTTCTTTCTTTCATTCTATCTTTCTTTCTTTCTCTCTTCTACTTCTCCTCTGCCTCCTTTTTGTCCCTCTTCCCCTCCTCCTTTCCCCTTCTCTCTCTTCTATTTTTATTAGTTTGCTTGTTTTAGTGGCCTAGGAGATTAAACCCCAAGGACGCCCTACTACTGAGCTACACCCCCAGCTCCTCTTATTTATCTCACGTTTTGTCAGAGGCTTTTGCTAAGCTGCCCAGGCTGCGCTTGTCCTCGCCTTCTGTCTCAGCATCCTGAGTAGCTGAGATCACAGGTACGCACCACTGTCCCTAGCTCTTTGCCCCAAGGCCTTAAGGTTAGAAAGAACACAGAAAACAACACAAAACAGTGACTTGCGCTCAGTCCTGGGATTTCCGAGGCCCTCCAAGGTTGTTCCTGAGAGACCAGGGCAGCTTTGCGTTACCTTTTCAGCCTGGTGCTGTGGGCCAGGGCCACCTGCGCCAGCTTCTTTCCTGGTTCCACAAACCTCCCCTCAGTCTCTCGTCCTGGTGGCTGGTGGCAACACACCACAGTGTATCCAGAGCGATTCTTGGGGGAAAAATGGACTCAGATTATCTTGAAAAGGACACCGTTCCTCACACAAGGTGACAAGGCTCGAACTGCAGAGGAGAGAAACCGAAGAGGAAGGAAGTAGTAGGGAGGAGCCCAGCCGACCCTGAGACCACGGATTCTCCCACAATGCACTGTGTGTCCCTCGCTTCGCCCTGACAGTGTGCCAGGCTCTTTCCTGCCTGGTCCCCTGCAGTGGTACACAGGCTGGACCGGAGCAGCCTGGGCCCCGCTCAGCCCATCATCTCTGCTTTGCAATTTCCCATCTGTTCAGAAGATAAGCTCAAGGCCCTGTTTGAGCCGGCTCCGTAACTCCGAGTCTCTCATGGGCAACACCCAGGAGAGGAGACTCCAGCTCATGTGGCTTGGCAAGACCTTATCTCGCTGAGTAAGAATTCCAGATAAAGCATCGCCAAGAGCCACGCCATGCCAGCCGAACAAGAGGGAACACCCTGTGGGCTCTGACCTGGCACTGGGAGCTGGGGCCGAGGGGCTCCTGGGTGTGAAGTGCTGCCAGGGCACACACACGGGCTCTGTGGATAAGCCTTCCTGTCCTTGGATCCCAGCCGCGTCCTCCACAGGGCAGGGCAAGGCGGCTGCGCTTTCCATGACAACGTGCCCCGGGCACTGCCAAGGATAACTTTGCAGGGCGACAGCCTGGCCTGGCGCTGGTGATAATGTGACTTGGTTTCCTGAAGTGGGCCGGGTGGGAGCATCTGTCCCATCTTCTGTCTTTATCACCTGCCTGTGGGGAATGTGTGCAATACCTCCATCCCCACCTACACATTTGAGAAGGAATAAATAAGAAGTTACACACACAGCGGCCCTTCCCGAAGTTACATTGGCAGTTGCTCATGTATGAAAATCTGCAACTGAATGAAACATCCGTGACTTGCTTTCTCTTAGGCTGGAGAATAATCCTCAAGCTGTTCTCCCGCCAGTGACACAGGTTCCCCACACACGGGAGCAGAATTCACCAGGGACTGAGGAACCTGACTTCTCCTGAGGCCTCCAGGTACCTGTTATGCATACTCCCATTTCAGAACTACTGACCTGGAGGATGGAGAGAGGCCTGCTGGAGCCTGAGGGCTGCAGGCCAGGGCCCTTCAGGGGACAGGTGGGCTGTGAAGTCCCCTAGGAAGTCCTTCACTTTCATTCTCGGCTCATCTCCCCAGGAGGTGGGAGCAGGGCAGAAGGGAGACAGAGCAGCCATGGAGGCTGCAGTCTAGGGGATACGGCGGGGACACTGGACGAGGAAAGTAGGTGCATACAGGGGAGGAGCTCTTTGTTAGAAGCAAAAGGTCGAGGTGGAGGGGTGGAGCACTGGAGGAAAGCAGCCTTCTCCTGAAATACCATGGTCACACCGTGCTTGCTGGGACATGTGTGGAAGAGACATTGGCCACAGGGATGGTGGCAGAGACCACAAGGCACGTGGCTCACCTCACTCAGCCACAGCATTTGCTGCCCTTGAGGGACCCTGTTAGTCTCAGTAAAAATTTCTCTCCTGCGTTTGACAGAGGCTGAGTAGAGGACTGCGCTGTCACTGGTGGTAAGCTCCACACCTGTACCCAATGCTCAGCCCACACAGGAGACAGCAAAGTGACCCGCGTGCCAGGAAAGGCCTGAGCCCTTCATGGCCTTCAAGAAGTTGGGTTTGGCTCTCGGGTTCTGTGCTTCTAGGCCTGGGCAGGTGCAGATTTGGTCAGAAAGGACATCTACCTTCATGTGCTTCTGGAGGGAAGAGCACATTCCTTGAATTCACTCACCCTTCCTCTAGTGACGAAACGCTACACACCACTGGAGCCCCATTCGTTCAGAAGGATAAACACAGCGCTCACTGGGTCTGTGAGAAGCGGTTCTGCTTGGCAGTGTTCGGACTTGTTTTCACCCTCAGCCTTACAAACGGTATTCCGAGATTCCTTCACCTGACAGACAGTGGCTGGGTGTTTCCTCTGAGCCAGGCACTCTTCTGGGGCATGGGAGTCTGGTGGTGATCAAGACGAAGGGGGAGATGGAGCCTGACCTCACAGCGTCAGTCACCTGTCACGTACCCATGTGGTTTTGCAAAGATGAGCCTGGAATGGCCACAGTTGAATGCTTTCACAATAAAAGAATATCCCCTCGTTGTAATTCCTGGGCTCGGTTGCCTGAGGTTGCTGGTGTGTGTTTCTGTGTGTGCCTGTGCCTTCGTGAGGGCGTGTGGAGTGAACTGTGTTTGGTCCCTACAGAGGAAGGTTTGGAGACCTTTCGCATTGTGTTTAGGCTGTCTACATACAGGAAGGTGGGATGATTGGACAGCGGTTGGCTTCATCTAGATGTTCAGAGTTAAAGAAAAAGCAGACAGATGTTGACTTGTGTTTTCTCCACACTAACCGACTAATTTGTGGACTACCTTCGTCCTGGGTAGGAATTTGCTGCCAGATGTCTCCTTCTTCCTTCCTCTAGGTTGTCTAGTGTCCAAATGTGTGTTCTAGGAGTCTGATTAGGTGTGAACTTGTGTGCTCACGTGTGTGTGTTGTATATCTTATGTGTCCCCTGCTTGCTTGTAGTGAGGTTGCTCTACACTCTGGACTTTGTGTGGAGCTGAGAGGGTGAACCCACTCTTGGTCTCCGTAATAATAACACCGACTTGGGAAGTGTGCGAGGAAATATCTAACACAGCATCCAGACAGCTGAGTCTGACACTGTGCTTGTAGACGGTGCTCGTTAGCTACACAGCTCAAGATGATCTGAGGACCTAGATGTGGCTGTGCTGCCACCTTCGTGTCTCAAACAGCTGTGACCTGCGCCTTGGAATCCAAGGGCTGAAAGGTGGAAGTGGCCAAAATGAGTGGGGAGAAAAAGAAAATGAATCGGGATGGTGGGTAGGGGGTGGATGGTGCCCGAGTTGCTTCATTTGGAGAACTGGGTCTTCTTTTTTGCACTGTTGGTGTTACAGGAAAAAAGCTCCTCAGACTAAGTTTCCCAGACAAATGACTTACTAAAGACTCCCTGATGTAAAGGAACAGAGAATACAATGTCAACAGCAGGCTCCACTCTGCCGGGAAACTGCAGCCTGAACCCCCCAGAGACAGCTGGAACCAAGTCACTCCAAGTGCTTCAGCTCTGTGCCCCTGGTAACCAGCGACAGACATTCCTTTCTCAAGCACATGCGTCTCATAACCAAGATCTCAGTCTCATCAGTCAACTGTGGTTTCCCTGTCTGCCCTTAGTACTTAGCTTCTCTCCCTTTGTGATTATAATTTTTAAAATCTGAGAAATGACAGCTGTCTGAGCGCTGTCTTGTCTCAGAAACCCATGGTTGACAGTCCCCAATGAGGCCTCAACAGGGCTCAAACCCCAGCATCACTTACTCTGTGGCTATCAGCAAGGGCTTAGGCTACTCAGGCCTCCACTAACACACACATTCACTGAGAAGTGGTTCTGAGCATCTCATCAGATAGGACAGTGTAGGCACCATATTTGCCACAGTGCCTGCTATACAGGGTCAATATTCTAATTCTTAGGAAAAGCATACATGGAACACAATTCTTCTATTTATGTCCCAAAGATGCTATTCCAGAGGGCAGAAATGTGTTTTTTATAGGTCGAAAAAGTGGTTATGCCTCTAAGTCTACTTTTAGTAATACTAATACTATCATATTGAAAATTACTGAGCACCCATTACATGCCAGATGCTTGTGTAAGCACATCGCATGTAATCCTCACAGTTCCACGGGCAGACTGTAAGAAATGGGATGAGGGAATGGGCACGGAGCCACTGAAAACTCACCCAGTGTCATCCGCACTGTCAGTGGCCTGGCCAGTTTGGAAGGACAGACAGCCCCTCTGTGTCTGTCCACAGCATTCAGTCCAGGTTCGGTTGACATTTTTCCCAGGAACAAAAGATGTTCTGATATAAGTTTGTAGGCCTTTCAAGTTTTTATCCCATACAAAATCAGAAGTCCCATAGAGAACATTTGCTTCTGAATAATTGGCTCTATCTTCATGCAATAGTCAGATTTTAGTTTAGGACAGAAAACTAATTTTAAAGCAATATATGTAGTAAACCCAATCGATGACTATCAAGCCTGTTAGAAAAATATTTATACTTTTCTCTCACACTTTGTCCATTTTTTCCCCACAGTCTAAATCTGTTAATGTTGTGATTCAGATTTTAAAGGTCCTCCAAAGACTTGTATGCTAGAGACTTGGTAGCTAGCCTATGGTGCTTTAGGAGCTGGTGGAACCTTTAAGAGACAGGCTTACAATAGGAAATGAAGTCGTGGGGGTGTGGCTTAGAGAGGTCAGGGATACGCCCCTTCCTGTCCTCTGCTTCCCAGCCACCATGAGGTGAGCCACTTGGCTCTGCCACCACCTAGTCATGATGTTCTTCCTACATAGGCCTAAAGGCAGTAAGGCTGACTGACAATGGACTGAAGTCTGTGAAGCCAAGAGCCAGAAAAATCCATCCTCCTTTAAGTTGATGCTCAGAGCCAGGAGAGGCAGATACAGTGACAATTCTGATTTAACCCTCTGTGAAGTTCACTCTCCCTTGTGATACACACCCCTCTCTTTCCAACTGATTTTCCAGGGTGTCTTTTTCTGTTAACTTTGTATATCTCACAACTTGTTGTTTTTCTCCACCACATTGTCTTGCATTCAGTCTACGAGTGAACCCCTTTTGCTTCCTGAAAACATCCCATATGAGATTCTTCCCTCCATCTGCTGTGAACCCCCAGTTCTGAGAAGGGCTCTGGAGATGAATGTGCCTGGTCCACTTAGTCAGGTCAGGATATTCTCAAGCAGGATCTGGCCACTCCTGGAAATCATGGAGCTGGTGGAGGATGAAGAAGGACTCAAGGGCACAGTGCCCTTCTCCTCTCTGCCCTTGGCAGGTGTGTTCCACTGTTGTTGCTGCAAATATTTTGTATTAGGTCAGTACTTTGTGTGGGGGAGTGATGGGTGAATTACCCAAGATAATTTACTGTAGACATTTCCATTTTTTAACTGGATATTTAAAATTTTATATGCCGTGCCATAAGAATGTGATGTAAGAAAAACAGCCTCATATTCCAAATGTTTACAAAGTTCCCAAAGTATCTGTCAATTTATTTATAATTTACCTCTCTGGCAGGCAGGTAGGTAAGAAATCAATTTTGCTTTGGTCCCAGTCATATGCCCTGATGAGGTGGGTAAATATTTGCTTTACTGCTTCAGAGGGACAGGAACAAAGTATTGACATAAATGTATCACTTGCCTTCAATCTACTTTTCTCCACGAAGTTTCAAAATGTGCTGTCTTCAGGTGAGAAAGTTGCAGATTCATCAATAGAGCTCCAGGATGTCTGGAGGTTTCTGAACCTTTGGGGAAGGGACAAGAACATTAGAGAACATCTCCATCATGGTGAACAAATAGTAAAATTTATGAAGGGTGAATTAATTATCCTCTAGAAATGGCATGTCACATTTACAGCTTGGCAAGGAGATTAGCTTTCGGGAAAGAGGTAACTTCCACTTTTCCCAGGCTCAAGCTTTTCTCTTTCCTTTCTCCTTCTCCCTCAGTGAAGTGATGACCAAACCGAATACCAGAATGTCCCAGCATGCTTCATTCCAACAAACAGGAACAAACACACCTGGAGAGAATCCCTCTTATTTGATGCTGTGGTTCTGACTGAGATTTTTCACGCTTTGAAATCAAGGGTGTTCCACAGTGTCTCACTTGTAGACCATTAGTTATTCCTTTTCCTAAAGATTTTTTTCCTCTTTTTTTTTGTAACATGGATCAAACTCAAGTCCTTCCACTTGCCAGGCAGACAGTGGCACCACTGAGCTACATCCCCAGCTCATCATGTAGATGTTTTCATATCCATTAAAATAGAAAATGTTTTCCTACCATGGGCAACTAAATTGTAACCCTGTATGTGTTTTGCGGGAGTCACTGTCTTTCTTCATAAATGGGGGAGTTCATATCTTAAATGGCAGTGGGTATGAGGGCCACAAAGAGGAAAAGAAATTTATCTGTAAATCCTAAGTTGTAGATTCCAGCTCAGGTTCAGTCTTGAGTGACCAACGTTTCTGACGAAGTCAAGGGCGTTGAAGGTGGTGTATGGCTGTGGCCTCTGCGAGCGGTTTCTGAGAAGTAATCATTATAACTGCCAGAACCTTTTCAAGGGTTAATCTGTATCAGAGATCATCTGGAAGCACAAGTAGCCAGCATCTGAGTCAAAATGCAAGATTTTCATTGTAAGTTAAAGCTAAAATTCTGATCATAACTCAAGGTGTTCATATGTCAAGCTGGTCGTAACTCAGGGGTCCACTGTATCATGTTAAGACTGCAGGGATCCAGGAAGCTCAAGTCTTCTGAGGTGAATAGGAGATGCAATCAGACTACAGCACAGCTAGAAGAATGTGTGTTTCAGTAGAAGTTTACCAGGAGACTCAAAGAGGGAGAAGTACTCAAGGTGGGAGGGTTAGGTGGTTTCAAAGAAAAGGAAGGAGCTGAGCTTGACCTTGAAAACTGCATTAGCTCTGCAGGAATGAAAATGAAGACTAGATTTTTGGAGAAGGATTGTGTTACCAGTGTCTGTTTTGACTTGAAAGAGGAAATAATGGAGACTGATTGGAACCACTGAGAGTACAAGTGGGAAATTGTGCTGGTCCAAATAAGGAGTGTCAGTGGAAACTCAAAAGCAAGGTAGGTATGAGAAAGACAGTGCCAAGGAAAGATGTCAGGACTGTCATTCCTTCCTCAAAAGGGCGAGAGGAATGTCTCAAAGCCTGTGCAGAGTAGACAGCGCAAGGGACTGTGGGAAGGAACAGCTGTGCTGGTACCAGCGTGGGGAATCTGAAGAAAGTGATCCATGAACATATCCGGATGGACAAACCAGGAGAGTATTTCAGAAAGAGAACATCTGAATTTCGTGCATGGATAGATCCTCCATTAAAAGGCTCATAGCTTTTTGCCTTGGTAATTTGAATGTTTTTGGTAAAATGACTTTTTTCTTCCCGATTTTTTTAAAACAAATATAAATATTGGACTGGATCCTGTGGTTCTCAATTAAAGATATCCACTAAAATTTTAATTTGCAGACATTTCTGAATAAAAGTTTCTGGGTAATTTAACAAAATGAATAAAACCCTTGCTCTAAAGCTAGTGAGTTGCTATGTTCTTATTCAAAGACGGAGAATCTTTACGACTGTTCAGGTTTTAACGCCAGCTTTTGGGATCAGTCATGGCCACTGGAGATCGCTGCAAGTGAAAGTTCTTAGACTCTCAGAAATGAAAAAATTTTTAAAAAATGAAAAAAAGAGGAGCTTTAAAAAGCCAGTGGTAATTATGAGCATTGAAGAATAAAGGCTGAATAAATAAGAACAAACATTAATAGTTAAGTACAGAAATAGACCGCTGGGCATTGGGTTAAGATATTTATAAAAGCATAACACTTGCGTCCAACATTTACCCAAACATAATGATGTTTTTATGGCAATAACAGGACAATATTTACAGAAAATAATGGAAAAATTGTAGGTTAAATTGGTTGCTGTTGAAATTTGATGCTAAATGGCTAAATACATAAGAAAGATTTTAACAAACACAAAAAACTAATGGTCATTACCTGGCCTGGGAGATTTTTTTTTTTTTTTTTTTTTGAGACAAAGTCTTACTGTGTAGTCTCGGCTGGTCTCTGACTGGTGGAGATCCTTCTGTCTCAGCTTCCCAAGTGCTGGGATTACAGCCATGCACCATCATGCCTGGTCTTGAAGGAAAGATTTCTTTAAAAGGCTTGTTAATCATTATGGACAATAAAATAAAAATATTTAATACTTAAAAATTCCAAAGGTCAGCTAAATTATGCTAGTAATAAGTCATATTGTACACTTAAAATATTTTTTAAAACTATGAGATGGAGTTATAAGGAAGCAAAAAATGACATGTTTTTGAGTTTTATATCTGCCATGACAAAGCATTTTTAGATATGAAAAGCTGGAAACACAACTTTCTGCTTTACGCACTGACTTTAAAATGTGTGGAGAACTGCACTCAAGTGGTCGCTGAAGAAAAGACAGATAAGGCAGCGGACTCAGCCCATTGAGTTTGCTACCAGGGCACAAATGCTTAGTCCTGCCCACCCACGGCTGCCTATGAGATGAATCAAAGCTTGTGCTTGATGTCAATGTCTGCTGAAAGGTGGAAAATCAGAGAAAGAGAGATGAAGCGTGGCCGCACAATCATCCTTCAGTGCTTCCTTGCAATGCTGACTGGACGCTGATGAACAGATTGAACGTAGCCTCGATATAAGATACAACACGTAGGAGGGCTCCCTGGAACAATAGTAAAAAACTTTTTAAAACTGTGGTTCTCAGCAGAAAATGGGATCCTAGGGGTTGAGGAGCACACATTATTTTATTTGGAATATATTATTGGACTACCTTATTTTATCTGGGTTGAGCTGTTGTTCTTCAGGTATGAACTCTCAGACCAAAATCTTATAAAAGTAATCGTTCATGCTTTCGCCTTTTCACTTATTAAATGGGTTACTTTTTTTTCCCCAAAGAAATGTGTTTTTCTAAGTCTAAAGAAACTTCATGTGCTGTGGGAAGTACAGTGACATCCCGATATGACATAATTAATGAGAACAAAGAAACCAAAGTGTGTGCGTGAACATAAAGGTTTGTGTACAAATCATCCTGGAAGAAATGTCTTTGAGGATTATTTTCTGGCCTTCTGTCTGTCGATGACAGATGTGAGCAGCTGCACAGCAAGCATTGTTTTCGGGTTTCTTTCATCTTAACTTTGAAAAAGTGGGAAGCTAGATTCTGTGTTAACTGATGGTTAAAAGGATCATGCTCATTTATCCCTTGTGATCCCATTACAAGATTCAGACAAGATACACACAATTTGGAGTGTTTCTGAATTTAAATATTCTCTAGAAACCTTGACAGCAGTAGTTCAGTTACTAGTTTTTCACAGATCAGTTTCTCTCATTTAAATCAATTTTATAGAACAAGCTAAGAACTATTGATTCAATAAATGTTGTCTGCCCTGGCATTCTACTAACAAGACAAAATCTTAATTATGACATTATCAATAATTTTGTCAAACTCTGGCAAGAAAAGCATTTCATGAAGTAAATACATACTTTATAAATTATTTGTGTGTTTAGCTTATTCACCATCCAAACTTCACTATTTCATGAAGAGAATTCCCCGGAAATGATTATTCACTGAATAACCATTATTAACCATCTTCGATATTTTCTGATTTAATTATTTGCTTGGTGAGACATTACTTAATATAAACTTGATATTAGCATACTTTGATCTTGACCTCACGAGAATGTGTTTGTCAAGGTTCATAATTAGAACCTATTTTGTTAACAGTTTGTTAGTGTAGTGGTCCACTTTATATGTCAAGTTGGCCAGTCCACAGTCTGCAGTTATTCAGTCAAATATGAATTTAAGTGTCCTGAAGGCATCCTGTTGATGTCGTGTTCCTCTGTAGTCAGGTGGCTGAGTAAAGGAGATTATCATAGACAACCTGATAGTCTGATTCTCCACCAGGGGCAAGATCACTAGAGCATGACAGAGGTGTACTGAGGAAGAATGCTCAGCCCTTCCTGACTACCTGCCCTGGGGACTGGACATCCCCCCTGCTTTACACCATCCCTGCTGTTACTATTACAAAATGCCTGAGGCTGATCCACGTGTCAGCATAATGCATTTCCTCCATTCTGAAAGCTGCTAAGTCCAAGTTCAAGGCACTGGCTGTTTAGTATGCTTTCTACTTCCAAGATGGCAGCCTCTTGCGTGCTGTGTCCTGATGTACCAGGGTGGAAAGGGACCCCAGGGCAAAAGTTCTAGCTCAAAATAATACATTTTCTTTACATTAAAAAAATACAATTATTATTTCAACTTCTTTAGGACTCATTTTTCTGAGTTTGCATATAGATTTTTGAGCCATAGCATTGGAGTTTACTGGCTAATAATTCTAACTTTTTAATATACTTACATTATAAACTGTTTGGATTTTCACTTTTATTAGTATTTTATCCACAGTCTCTAATCATGAAGGAAAGATAGGAAATTTAATGTATTATTATTTTAATTTTTGCCACCTGTAATTAGAAAGATTTCATTTTGTTCCAGAGGAGAGCATAAGAAAATCTTGTCTTAGGGGTAAAAATAAAAAGTAGTAGGGAGACACATCATTTCAATAAAAGTAAAGCCAAAAATTTTCAAGTCAAATTAAGACAGAATTCAAAGTGACTGCAATAATCTCCCAGCAGTGGTCATCTTCCCCCATACACTGTGCTGCCTCTCAGATTTCAGACTTCAATGTAAATGTCTGTTTATCCACAAGTACTGATTTTTGCTTAGTTTTGTAACTGACAGTATAATTGTTTTCTGTGATTCTTTTTCTTTAAATATAAACAGTTGGCTAGGCAATGTGGATTATTCTGGGGTCATACATAGTTCATTGTTCCTTCCTTCCTCTATTTATTCAACATTTACTATGAGAGAGTGGTCACCTTCCTGTTGTTGGGATTAAAACACCCAGAAACTTAAAAGAGAAATTTATTTAGGCTCCTGTTTTGGTGGAGTCAGTCCATGGTCAACTGGCTACAAGAGAGAACAACATGGCGGAACTGCATGACAGGGGAGGGCTGCTCACATCATGGCCACCAGGAAGCAGAGTGAGAGGGGAGGAGCCAAGCATGAGAATACGCCCATCAAGCTCTGTCGTCCAGCCCTTTCTGACTAGCCCCCACCTCCAAACATGAGACTTTTGGAGGATGTATTAGATCTAAGCCACGAAAGAGCCAAAATATTATAAACATATGACTATGTGACCATGTGCAAATTACATAATCTCTTCTTTTAGTTTCCTTAAAATCTTCTTTATACTCACCTTTCAGAGTTGTCATCAAAATTGAGTGAAATACTATCATTCATTGTAGTATAGTGTTGGGTGCATAATGTGTACTCAATAAATGACAGTATTTACTATTGATGTTGTTATTAATTTAAATTATTTTATTTTGTTCAGAATATGTTCTGGAGTCTCATTGAACACACCAGCAGCTCTGGAGATATTAGTGTGATTTCTTCACCAGCAGAACCAGACCCATATGTGAGCAACCATGTTGAAGAGACTTGCAGTTGGCATTCTTCTTGGCACCACCTACTCCTATGTGGCGGATGTTTTCCAAGATGGAAAAGTGAAAATAATCACTGATGATCAGGGAAACTGAACCACCCCAAGTTATATCACTTTCACCAACACCAAATGACTGATTGCAGATGCTACAAAAAAGCAAGTTTTTCTCCCAAGTGTCTGATTGGACATGGGTTTGATGATGCTATTGTCCAGCAATGAAGCACTGGCCCTTTCTGGTGGTGAATGATGTGGACAGACCCAAAGCTCTAGTAGAATCCAAAGGAAAGACAAAGAGCTTCTATCCAGAGGATGTATCTTCTATGTTACCAACAATGATGAAGGAAATTATAGAAGCTTATCTTGAGAAGACTGTTAGCAATGCTGTGGTCACTGTGCCAGCTTATTTCAATGACTCTCAGTGTTTGGCAACGAAAGATGCTGGAACCATTGCTGGTCTTAATATATCTATGAGTCAACATCTGTTGCGATTGCTTATGGCTTAAACAAAAAGGTTAAACCTGGAAGAAATGTGCTGATTTTTTATTTAGGAGCTGGCACTTTTGACATATCAGTCTTCACTACTGAAAATCCAGGAGATACCCAGTTAGGTTGAAAAGACTTTGATGACCAAAGGATCAACCATTTTTATTGCTGAGTTCAAGCACAAGCATAAGAAAACATCAGTGAGAATGAGAGAGCTTTCTGCCATCTCCCTACTGCATGTGAATGATCTAAGAGAACCTTCTTTTTAAGCATGCAAGCCAGTATTGAGATGGACTCCTTTCATGTAGGAATCGAGCGATTCTTCCATCACACATGCTTGAGTTGAAAAGTTGAATGCTGACCTGTTCTGTGGCACTTTGGGCCCTGTGGAGAAGGTTCTTTGAGATGCTAAACTGGACAAGTCACAAATTTATGACATTGCCCTGGTGGGTGGTTCTACCTGTATTCCTAAAATCCAGAAGCTTCCACAAGATTTCCTCAAAGGAAAAGAATTGAGTAAGAGCATCAGCCCTGATGAAGCTGTTGCTTGTGGTGCAGGTGTTCAGGCAGCCACTCTGGAGACAAGTCTGAAAATGTTCAACACTTGCTGGTCTTGGATGTCACTCCTCTTTCCCTTGTTACTGAAACTGTTTGTGGAGTCATGACAGTCCTTATCAAGTGCACTACTATTATGCCTATCAAGCAGACATAGCCCTTCACTACCTACACTGACAGCCAGGCTCATGTGCTCATTCAAGTATAGGAAGGTGAGTGTGCCATGGCTATGGATAGCAACCTGCATGGCAAGTTTGAAGTCACAGGTTCAAAGTCACTCTGGCATCCTGTAGTGTTTTCAGCTTGAGGTCACTTTTGATATTGATGCCAGTGGCATTCTCAGTGTCTCTAGTGTTGAGAAAAGTACAGGAAAAGAGAGCAAGGTCACCATCACTAACGACAAAGGCCATTTGAGCAAGGATGGCATATGGTCCAGGAAAGAGAAGTACAAAGCTGAAGATGAGAAACAGAGGGACCAGGTGGACTCTGAAGAGTCCACTGGAGTCCTGTGCTTTCGATTTGAAAGCAACTGTTGAAGATGAGAAACTTTGGAGCCAGATCAGTGATGAAGATAAACAAGATTCTTAACAAGTGTAATGAAATCATCAACTAGCTAGATGAGAATCATACTGTGGAGAAGGAAGAATTTGAACACTGGCAGAAGGAGCTGGAGAAACTGTGCAATCCCATCATTACCAAACTGTACCAGGGTGCAGGTGGCATGCCTGGAGGAAGGCCTGGGGGTTTCCGGGGGGGGGCAGCTCCTCCCTCTGGTGGTCCTTCCTCAGGGCCCCACCATTGCAGATGTTGACTAAGTGAATCCCAACTATAGATCTGGCATTGTTCTACACAATAAAACATTAAAAGACCAAACTCATAGCAAATTCTGTGGTAGTTGTTAAAGTGCAACTGCTAAAGTACTGGGCATTCTCAGTACTTCACCTTGGAACATGTGCACAAGGAAAAGAATAACATTGTAGTTCACAAGCACTATATTATAAATGGAAATGCAATATCTTCAAAACCACTATTTAAAAATTAAAATCATATGAAAAATGTGTTCTGTATTCCCAAATAAATGACTGTGCTTTAGATCAGAAATTTTTTGTGAACTCTAGCCTGCCTTAACTCAGTTTCTATCAAATATGGGAATATAGGGAGAACAATTGAGCTATTAATAGTAGATAGTAATTTTTTCCAAATGACATTAAAGTTGTATGCAAAAATCTCCCTGAGGTTACCACCCTAGGGTTAGGGTGTTTCTAAATTTAGAGGCTATTTAACTGCTTAGACTGTGAGCCAACCAGGCCCAGGATGGGTCCTATTTGTTTCTAATACTGGCACAACACCGGGAACAGAGTGTGAGATAGGATTATCAAATCTCTGTTGGTGTTGGATGATTTCTCTCCGAGGTTGCTGGAGATGATTTGGAACCAACCATTGTAAAGGAAGAAGATAATTTCTGATTTTCAAGGAGAAATAAAGAACACATTTTTATAAATCCCTGTTGTTCTAAAGAATTAACAGCTGGGGAAAAAATACTGTTTCTGTGAGAAGAAATCATAGATGACTGAGGCAGCAAGGGAGGAAGTCATCCCCTGGGAATGAACTGAAATATCAGCCTAGGACCATTTCAACAATGATAACCCAGAGGAAGTGGTTTCAAACAAGGGCAGCCCACATCCTGGCATGAGGCTCAGCCCACAGAAACCACAAAGACAGCTTCTTTGGCCTATACTACTCATTCCAGATAAGAAAGGGGTTGGAGGAAAAAAACCCATTGTATCCTAAGATGTTCAGCATTTACAAAAAGTACTTAATAACCCAGACCATAGTGTGCAGGGGTTCTTCTTTCTCTAGTGTATGTTTTTGGCACCTGTGTTGAGAATCGGTTGCACTTGCTGGTGTATTTCTGGAAACTGTTCTATTTATCTATATGTCTGTTTTTATGACAATGCCATGTTGTTTTGGTTAGCATGGTTCTATAGTATGTCTTGAAATCAGATCTTGTGCTACCTCTAGCTTTGTTCTTTTCTCAAGATTTGGCTATTTGGGGTCTTTTGGGGGGAGTCTTTTTGTGCTTTTGTGTACATTATGGTGCAAGTCCTGTGAAAAATATCATTGATATTTTTAGGAGAATTGGATTAAATCTGAAAACTACTTTGGGCAGCATGGAGATTTTCACAAGATTAATATTTCTAATCCACTAACATAGGATGTCTTTCCTTCAATTTTATCTTCTTTGATTTCTTCTGTTGGTGTTTTGTGACTGTATAAGTCAGCTTTTCTGTCATTACTGGATACCTGCAACATAAATAAGAGATGGTTTAATTTGGCTCACAGTTAGAACTGAGTCCATGGTTAAATGACTGCAATGCAGAAACATTGTGATAGAAGGTCATGGTGGAATGCAGTGAGTTCATGATAGTTAGGAGGGGAAGAAGCTTAAGAGGAATGTCTTAAGGAGCATATAAACAATGGCACTTTGGTTCATAAACTTAATTGTTCACAATTCTGATTGCAAACCTAATTGGATGAGAACTGAATCAAATTTAATCTCTCCAAGATCTACTGCCAGTGGGAACAGTGGCCAGGCCCCTTTGAACTATGGCTGTTGCACCTTTTGAATGCATGGACGGCTGTGCTTGGTGGAAAATTAGGTTCAAGGTTGACTTTATGAGGAAATTTGATTTGATCTCAATCAATTTGATTTTGTAACCAGAATGTGGAATGAAATGTTTGTGAACTGAGGTCCCACTGTACCTCAGGGGAGTACCCAAGGTCACACATGATCCATTCAGGCATACCTATGGGCATATTTTACTAATCTGCTAGGCATTTCTTATTATGGTGAATTAGATAAACCAGGATTAATGATCACAACTTGCAACTAAAACACATCTTCTTTAATCACACTTCTCCAAATAAAGACAATAACAATTTCATAATTTTGCCTAATAGAATGCAACTATTCAATGTATAACTGAAATCATAATAACCCCTCTCCCAAAGACTCAACAGCTCCAGCATTTTTCAAAAGTTCAAGTCCGAGTCTCTCTGGAGACTTGAGGCAAATTTCTGGTTGCAAATCTCTGAAAATGACAACAACCACCACCAAAACAAAAACAAAAGCAACGACGTTATCCCTAGGTACAAGGGCACAGGGTGAATATTTCAATTTTAAAAAGGAGAAATAGGGATATAGGAAAGAATAAGACCAAAGAGACAACAAAATCCAGCAGATCAAATATTAAATTCTGTAGATCCATATCTAGTATTTGGAATACATGATGGTAAGAAATGAGTTCTAACAGGCCTGGGATGCCCCTACCCCTATCCCTTGCCAGACGCAGCCCACATGGCCTCTCTCTTATACTGTCTCCATTCGTGCCTGCAGCTTTCCTTAGCTGATAACCACATTTCTGGCATACCCACATTTCTGGCATACCCTGGGTCTGCCACTGCAAATCTAGTTTTATTCTCGCAACTTCATGTACTGTCCTCTCAGGAATACACTGGCTGGCCTCCCAGATCTTCCCCCCTCCCTAACTTCACAATTCTTGCATTTTGTATGGCTGTAAAACCAGCATCATTCATGCAGTGCCAGGATCTACTGCCAGTGGGAACAGTGGCCAGGCCCCTTTGAACTATGGCTGTTGCACCTTTTGAATGCATGGATGGCTGCGCTTGGTGAAAAATATCCAGGTAACTAACTCCTTGGAGGTTCTGCTTGAATAGGAGGCCAAAGACCTCTCTTCTCCAGTGAAAGGTTTACACTTTCCTACCTATGATCAATGGGATCTTGCTGATTTCTGAGATGCCTGGAAGACATCTTTCTTCTTCTCTCTATGAAAAGTACTTGATTTCTTTTTAATGGCACTAATTTCTTTGGAAATCTCACTTCCTTTGCTCTCAACTTCACAATGCTCTCACACACACACACTAAACTTTAAGTTTGTCAAAATTTTCTGCACTGCTTTTTGCTGCTGATTTTCACTATGAGACTGACCCAAAGTCAACAGACCCTCTGCCACAGTCAGAATATTGAAATTTCCTTGGCCAAAAAATCCCATTAGCCCACTGCCCCTAGTTTGTTTCCTGCAAATTCTCAGGACATGGGCAAAATGTAGACAAATTTTCTGCTGAAGTATAACACCCATGATCTCTAGTCCAATTGTCAATAAAATCCTCATTCCCAGCTAATAGCTTCTGAGCCTGGGCTCTTCTGTTCACATCCCTATCAGCATTCTGACCTTTTGAGCTCTGACTATAACCAATCTGTGCTGCTGTGTTCATAGCATTCTAGGGCTTCCCCAGCCAGCTTCTCAGAATCTTTCCAAACTCCTCCTGTAAACCAGTTGTAAAGGTTTTTAAATAACATGGACAGGCACATTCATAGTAACAACTCCATTTTTCTGGTATCATTTTTCTGGGCTAGTCATCTTTCTTTTTTTTTCTCTTTTTTTCTTTTTTTTAAGGTTTTTTGAGACAGGGTCTCCCGAGTGCTGGGATTACAGGCGTGAGCCACCATGCCCGGCACTGTGGTATGTGGTACTGGTTGCTGCTGGGCGTGAGTCTCCACACCCAGTATGGTATGTGGTTTCTGGGGATCGAACCCAGGTCCTTGAGCTTGCAAGACAGGCCCCAGAACCACTGAGCTAAATCCCTAGCCCTAGTCATCTTTCTTGGGCACAATAGCCAACACCCATTATTTCAAAGAGGAGAGGTTTAATTTGGCTCAAACTTTGGGAAATTCATTCGATGGTCAATTTCCATGGCAAAAACATCATGATGGAAGGGTATGGTGGAGCAAAGATACATAGTTCATGACAACAGGGAAGCAGAGCAAGTGAAAAGAGTCAGAATGGAAGGAGAAAGAGCCATAGATAGTACTAAGATACCCAAGGTCGTTCTTCCAGGACACACCCAGACTCACCCAGGAGCATGCTCTACTAATTTTTTTTTTTAGGGTTTTTGAGACAGGGTCTTGCTTTTGTGGTTCAGCCTGGCCCTGAGCTCAGCCTCAAACTCACATCACAGCAATCCTCCTGCCTCTGCCTCCCGAGTGCTGGGATTACAGGCGTGAGCCACCACGCCCGGCACTGTGGCATGTGGTACTGGTTGCTGCTGGGCGTAAGTCTCCATGCCCAGTATAGGTATGTGGTTACCGGGGATCGAACCCGGGTCCTTGTGCTTGCAAGACAGGCGCCGGAACCACTGAGCTAAATCCCCAGCCCTCTACTAATTGTATAGGTCTTCCTTCATCTATTCGGTTGAGATACTGTGACTAATGGATATAGTAGCTTCCATTGTAGGTCTCTTTCACCTCTCATGTTGTTTATTCCCAAATGTTTGTTTTTAGTGTTTATGTTTGTGATTATTGTGAATTAAAGTGTTTTCATAATCTCTCTTGGCAAATTCATTATTGATACACAGAAAAGTGAATTTTTTATATTAATTTTCATGTTATGCTACTCTATTGAGTGTATTATTTCTCATAATTTTTTGGAGTCTTTAGTTTTATTCTGTATATAAAATCATATCATTTGCCGACAGTGATAGCTTGATTTCCTCCCTTCTTTTTGTATGACTTTTATTCATTTCTTATCTAATTGCTCTGGCTAAAACTTCTAGTACTGCATTAAATAAGAGCTGATAAGAGGGAACTTTCTTATTATTTAAAAAATATTTTATTAGTGCAACTTTGCAAGACACAATGATTTCATTCATTATGGGGAATGGGATATGTAAATTACACATTTTAATTCATTTTACTGTAACTTCTCTCACGCATCCTTTCAATTTTGTATTCCCTTCTCATTTGCATAGGCTTTTTCTCCTTATTTCTTACTATCTATCTTTTATCTTGCCCTCTCAATTATCTGTACTTTGGGTTTCTTATAAAAGAGAAATAATGAGATATTTAACCTTCTGTCAGATTTATTATGCTTAACATTATGGTTTCAGAGTGCATCCATTTTCCTACAGATGACACAAGTTTATCTTTATGAAGGAAATGCTTTCAGAGTTTTCCCACTTAGTTTGATGTTGACTGTGGGTCTGTCAGACAGTCTTTATTATTTTGAAATATTCCCCTATAAAACATAATTTGTTCTAGATTTTCTCATAAAGCAATGGCAAATTTTATCAAGTGCTTTTTTTGTACTTGATGTTGAGATGACTGTATGATTCTCATCAGTCTGTAGATGTGCTATATTATATGTATTGAGTTGCACATATTGAGCCCAACTCATGACAAAGCCAACTTGATTGTGGAGCATTATCTTTTCATTGTGCTGTTGAATTCAATTTGCTAGTGTTTTTGTTGAGAATTTTTGCATCTATAGTTATCAGGGATTTTGCCATACAATTTTAATTTTTTGTGTGTTTCTCTGGTTTTGGCAATAGGATAATGCTGATTTCATAGAGTGAATCTGAGAGATTCCTCCTTTTCACTTTTACCAAATACTTTGAGAAGAACTGCCATGAGTTCTTTAAATTTGGTAAAATTCAGCAACAAAGTCCTCTGGTCTCCTTCTTGAGAAGGGCCCTGGTTCAAGCGCAGAGGGTTCATTGGGATGGATGTCAATTCCGTTTCCAAAGCAAATCTCCTGGGTGGATTTGGTGAGGACAGTGGAAGCCCCCTCAAGGGAGAAGATGCTGTCATGTGATATGGAAGACTATCTAGGACTCTCCACTCACCTTCTCTCACCAATGCCAAGAATACAGACGCTTAGCATTTTATTTTTCTTTCTATGCTGCTGTCCCAATCATTCCATCTCTCCAGCTTGCAGTCTCTCTCTTGCTGATTTCCAGTATTCCCACAGTCCGGCCCCTCCCCCATCGTGTGGCTGGCTATGGTGGCTGGGTGAGCACCTGTATCCAGCTATTTCTTCTGGCCTTTACTCTCATCATCTACATAAGCAGTTTGTTCCCTGTTTTTATTTTACATACGCAAGGAACATATAAAATCAGTCCAAATATTTAAGAAAAACAGTTCTGCCATGACGAATTCCTGTTTATCACTTGCCTTCTGTTAAAAGCTGGTTTTCAGAAAGGTGAAATCCTAACTCTTGTGTAAATACAAAATACACATGAGGCAGAGATTTCAATTCATGAGTTAATGAGAGGGCAAGGAAAATATTATCCTCTTTCCAAGACAAGTCTCAAGAATAGATAGATTTACACATAGACAGGAACACTGGATATAATTTCCTTATGGATATAAAACTGGGTAATACAGTGCAATAAAGAGTAATGTTTAGAATAATAATTTCTGCAGGATGCAAATCAGTTCATCTCTTCCAAGAAGTTAATTTGCATTTTTGGAGATAAGAGTTACTTGTGTTACTAGTAGTTTGTTCAGAACCATAAAACAGACAAAGCTAGTCCCCTGAAGATTCTACTTAGATTCAGTTATATCTCCTAGAGGGTCAGCCTTTGTCAAACTGTCTGTAAGACCACATTCTGCTCTTTTGACAGGATAATCAGATATTTGTTTCATATCAACCTGACACACTATTTCCACTATAAGTAATATCCATTAGGAACCAAGTTGAAACTTCATGCAGAAAATGCAAGCAATTGAATTAATACATATATTTACATATATTTAATTCCTATTCAGTGCACACAGCTAAATATTCAGAATCACATATCTTTCGACTGTCTTCACGGGTTTTAGCCAATGAGTCTCTGTCACTGTGGTCTGTACTTACCCAGGTGGCCACCGTAGGGGCCTCTCAGCCGCATATCCTAGCTATAACTCACCAAATGACCAATGATTCAGGAGGATTCTGAGAAGGCACAGAAATTCTGCCTCTCAGAAATTCCAGTGCTAACACTGTTGTGGAAGTGTTCAGAACCGTGTAGTGACAGACGAGCGTGTGGCTTGGATAACGTGTCAAAGTCCAAGTGAAGGCAGAAGCTAATTCCCATGTTGTGACAGCCACTCTGGGTGCGGCTGTCAGCCCCTCTTTTTTACAGCGCCAGGGAGCTAGGAAGGCGCAGGACCAGGCGGGACACACAGACCTGCCCTTGCTAGTCCTCCCAGAGGAAATGCCGACCCGGGAGAGCGCTCTTCCTCCTTCCTGTCCCACCCCGTCTGCTTCCCATGTCAACAGTCTTCGTCTCTTCTCCCTTTCCTTTTGCCCGGTGCCTCCCTCTCTTCTCCTTTTGATGCTCCCCATCGACACTCCTTTCTTTTTCTCCCACCTCACCTCCGGCAGCTTTGTCTTCGACCCATATGAACTCAGTCCTCCTTTTCTTTGGCCTGGCTAAAGCTTCACTTGTGGCATAGAGGACATCACCACCCACTCCTGACGCATCTGTGTGAAGACAGGTGCAGCATATGGAAATAGTGGCATTTTAATCAATAGTGAGCCATAGTGTCCCCTGCGATGTCATTCCTCTGTGTCTGTCAGAGTTTAGCTGTAAAACTCTAAAGAAGAGCTTCTGCTTTCCTCTGAGCTATTTATTTTCTTTCTGTCCTTGGTGCTGTTCCTGTTAACTTTGATCTGCAGGAATCAAATACTGTTGGGACCTGGGCCCTGGGTCTTACTGATGCTGCAGACTCAGGGTGGCATGCCACAGTGTGAACCCCCGCAGGCGACAAGGGGACAGGCAGGTCAGCTTCCTGTGCAGAAGGTTAGAGGGGGAGAGACAAGCGTGTCTGCCTGGGAAGAGGCTCTGAGGCCAGGACTCAGAGAACCAGTGCCAGAGGGTATGAGTGTCAAGGCCTGAGTGACAGAGTGAGCAAAGCTATGAAAAGGAGAGATGGGGAAGGGGAGAGAGGGAGGGGGAGGGGGGAGCACCCGGGTCAGGCTGCAGTACAGAAGGAGAGTCCAGCCTGTGTGGAAAGTGTTTGGCTTCTGTCCTTAGCTAGCTGGGGGGAAGGGGGAGCTGAGAGCCTGGCACGTGAGGAGGAGCCCCCAGTACGGTTTAAGGCAGCGATGCCACCACAGCCCAGCATCCCCCTTGCACTAGGTTTCTGCATGAACCTCTGTCCAAGGTGTGGCCCCCACCTCAAAGTGGGGTGAGCCCACAGCCCCAGCACTCACCCTGTTAAACTCAGTGCCCCCAAGTCCCTCCCTCCTAGATCCCCGCTGGCCTCCGCTGGGGTAACCCTGTCCAGCTGCAGAATCTGACTCAGCAAGGCCTGCCTGGTTGGGGTTTAATGCTCTGTGGTTTCCATCTTGAAATTTTTGATTTTCCAATGAGTGACTTTTCATTGTCAGCTGTCACTGCACCCCACAAGTGAGTAGGATCCCCTTCCTAGCTGTCTACAGGTGGAGCTTTCAGACAGTTCTTAAAGCCTGAGGACAAAACAGTCTGAGAATGTTAGCAACGGTTTCCAAGGCTAATAGTGAAGGTCTCCGGGATCTCTCCCAAGTTGGCAGAGTGAGGGTCTCTCCAAGGTTAGGGGCACACCGTTCCTGGCCCTCCCCAGCTGCTTGGTTACAGAGCATCTGAACTTCAGCCCAGATACATTTCAGCTTGGGGGAACAGGACAAGGACCTTCTTGACTTTGTGGAGGCTTGAGGAAGAAGGCACTTGGGGAAAGGTGAGGCCACCATCCGGTCCGGCTACTGTCCCACCTAGTCTCAGCTGTGTGGTTCTCAGAGTGTTTATCTTCTGTTTCCCAGAGCTCAGTGGACAAGTCTAAATCCCTCATTTCCTCCAGGGAGGCTGGGGAGAAGCACAGGGCTTGCAGAGGAACTCTTATTTATTGCTGTCCCTTGTCACTCCCTCTCCAGCCTCCGCCCCCTCCTGCAGCCACACTGCCCTCCGGCCTCTTCCTGCAGCCACCGGCAAGGGCAGGCACTGGCTCATCTGTGCTGTGGAGCTGCAAGCCAGGTCCAGGATCCACCCTCCTCTCCTCTTCATCGCGCTGTGGTCAAGTGAGAGCTGCTGGGCTCACTGCCCCTACGAAGCTGAGGAGATTGGCAGTGTGGAGTTGGGTCCTGGAGCTGGGAGGCTAGAGGAGAGCCAGGTAGGTGTTGCTTGTTCTCATTGCTTGGGGATGAAGCAGCGGTGACACCCACGCGTGGGTCCACGCTGCATTTCCAGTTGGTAGTGTTTTCTCAGCTCGTGGAGAGTCACAGATTTGAAAGCTGTGAGGGAAAAGGGCAAGAAGGAACTGACATTGGGTGACAGGAATGCATGTGTCTTTGCATAGAGGATACTTGCAGCACCGTCTACAGAGCAGGAAGCTCGCATCTTGTTTTCTTTGGAGGACAAATCTTTCCAAAAGTTGTATCTTTTGGCTTCTGCATGCAGGAAACAAGTTTGTCAATAGTTTTTTTTTTTTTTTCTTTGCAAAAAAGCAAACCTCTACCATGACTTTTACTCCTTTCCGAGTTCTTTAGTGAATGTTGAATTGAAGTTGACCGAGGGTTTGCAACCCAAATGCTTCTAATGCAGGATCCCTGTGAGTGATAAGCAAGAGAGAATGTGCATTTTGTGCAGGGTTCTGGTGGAATTCCACGTTATTTTCCAGAATTTTCCATGGAGCTTCCTGCGTTTTCCTGGGTTTAAATGCAAGTAGAGTCATTGTACACAGAGGATGGCCCTGAAGGCTGATCCTACACACTCTGGGGCAAAAATGCCTGCAGGGGAGGGGATGATTTCTTCCTGCTGTTGTTGCTGGTCTCTGTTGGGTTCAAGGTGGGGAGTGAGCTGAAGCCTAGAGGAGGATCAGGCTCGTTCAACAGCCCTGCAGATTTCTCTGGATTTTGTGGCCTTTTATTTTCATTGTTTTATTTTATCCTTTGCCAACATTTCTTCCAGGAGAAGTATTTCATGCTAACCTCACAGAAATCAGTCCATTTGTGTCTCTCTGTTGAGCATGCACTCTTATCCCCTGACTTCTTTAGCTGACACACTCATAGTTTCTTGCTACTCACATACTATACTACAGGGTGATTCTCCTCCCCACTCCACCATGCTCCTTACAGGCTCCTGGAAGATGCAGTTCCTATTTTGTCATTCTGCATCTGTGGCACCTGCTGTTCACAGCTGCGCCACCCGCACGTGTGGTCAGGCAGCTGTCACAGCAGATGTTCCTCGGGAGCTGGTTAGGGATGGAAACCTCAGCCATTCCGGGCATCTGCACTTGATTCTAGTGCCTGGGGACTGCGTACCTACTGCAGTTTGAGAAGCTCTGACCAAAGAAGGTCCAGGTTGGCCTGCGTCACCTGCCCATCCCAGCGCTTGTACCTGTGCTCCTCCATTCCCATTACAGCCTGGTCTGTCCAGCCTGCCTGCTGCTAAGCATCCTGAGGTCTTATGGCACCTGGCACAGGAGGCCCTGGAACATCAGGTGATGGCTGCTGCCTCGATTCCCATCCTGGAGCCATTGTCCTTCCTCCCTTACATGAGGCCAGATTTCACCTGCAGTCCTTCACCAAGCCAGGTGGATCCCACAGGCTGCTCCTGTGAGGTATGAGCATGGCCAGGAGGGACTCGTGCCTTCCCTTGCTTTCCAGGGCAGGATGGCTCTGACCCCTTCGGTGACTGCAGGTTGCCACGCTTGCTCCCACTGCCCTCTCCTCTTACTGCCCTGTCACTTGGAGCTTCCGGTGGAGCACCTGCCGCGTGCGCAGCACTCTCCCTTGCTTCCTGTTGCTCCTGTCTCTTCACCTCCAGACTTCATGCATACTCACCTGGTCCACCATGGCTCTGCAGATGCACTTTGCTGCTGGCCATTTCTAGCTGCAAGTGTCATGACACGGTGGTATTAACTTGCATGGAGGGCAGGGTCTAGGGACAGCCTTAGGTTTCTGACCAGATCTGAGATGGTACTTAGACGTGTGCAATTCAACTCTTCATTTTGAAATGGAGGCGTGTGGTGGGCTAGAAAGAAGAAGACTTACTTTTAAACCCCATTTGCTACTTCTTTAAGTACGTAATTATGTCTTGTTAAGTCTTAGTTTTCTTTCTGGAAGTGTGTGTTAATACTGTGCACTCAAAGTCTAGAGAAAAAGAATTAAGCTATAGTGCCTAATATGTTGCTTTAAGAAAATAGATCTTGGGCTGGGGATTTAGCTCAGTGGTTCCAGTGCCTGTCTTGCAAGAGCAAGGACCCGGGTTTGATCCCCAGAAACCATGTATCATACTGGGTGTGGAGACTCACGCCCAGTAGCAACCAGTACCACATACCACAGTGCCGGGCGTGGTGGCTCACGCCTGTAATCCCAGCACTCAGGAGGCAGAGGCAGGAGGATTGCTGTGATGTGAGTTTGAGGCTGAGCTCAGGGCCAGCCTGAACCACAAAGCGAGACCCTGTCTCAAAAAAAAAAAAGAAAATAGATCTTGCAGGGGTGGTGTTGCCCACCTGCAGTCCTAGTAGTCTGGGAGGCAGAGGCAGGGAGATCTGAAGTTCAAGCCTGACCTGGGCAACTGTGGGAGACCCTGCCTCAAAATTTTAAAAAAGGAATGGGGATGTAGTTCAGTGTGAGCCATGGGCTTAATCTCCAGTATTTAAAAAAAAAGAGAAAGAGAGAGAGAGAAAGGGAAAGGGAAAATAAGTATACCAGATCTTTTTTTTTTTTAAGAGCCCGGCCAAGGCGGTAAAAATAAGAACAATATCACTCATAGAAGAGTTGAAGGGACATTCGGGGGCATCTGGAGGAAGAAGCGCCTTTCACATGAAATTTTCCTAAACATTTAAAGGGTGCTCTGCGCAGGCAGGCAGAGTCACCAGACTGATGAGTGAAAATTGTAGGGTAATAGACTCCCGCTCAATGTGCGGAAGGATTTACCCACCACCACAATTGTCTACAAGAGGTGAACAAGTGGTGTGAGGGACACCCTGTCCATGGCAAGGCTCCAGTGCCCTAGAAGACCAGTGACCCGGCTGTTCCCAGAGGGATGCCTGCGCTGGGTGGGGTCCTCCTGCTGACCTGAAAGGTCCTTTCCCGCTCCTGAGACTCATGATGTCAATGCAATAACCGGAGATGCGCACACCACGCGCGCGCGCGCACACACACACACACACACACACACACACACACACACGCACACGTCACCAGGCTAGAGGGACAAGAGTAGCCTCGGAGCAGCCAGTCTTACTTTCTGCTGCACTGATTTTAAAATAGGATCTTGACAACAATGGAGTAGGTTTGACTTCCAGGAAAAAGCCAGAAATGGGAACAATGAAGAGGAAAAAGTTCACTCTGAGTTGTTCTGCTTGGGTCACCCTGAACTAGACCATGGTGGCTTCATCCTTGTGTTGCAAACACGTTCCCATGTGATGGAAAACCGCTCACGTTGGTACATTTTCAGCCAAACCGAAGCCACGCAAATCTCAGTCCACCTCGGAGCTTTGTGCCTGATTCTCGGTCTGTGGAGGAATGGTGGATATGTATTCTTAAACACGGAGAAAACTAAGTGGAAATGGGAATTTCATGGTCTGTCTATCCCCTACCGTCCCCAGAGTAGGAAACTGAGTTAGGTCCTCAGCCTCCGGCCCCCTCTCCTTTCCTTTTGGACTAAAGGAGCCCCAGTTTCCTAGCGTCTGTGCAGCTGGGGACCCAGACACACCCTCCCACGAGTCGTCTGCGGCTTCGCTGTGCTGGGTCCTGAGTTCTGGTTTCCTGTGGGGTCCAGGAGAACTGCAGTTAGGGTGCTCTGTCTGCTGCAGATGATGGGCACATTTCCAGCGGTGCTTTCTTCCTTCCATCTCACTCTGCGATGCTGGGATAGACGCAGTACCCTTCCAAGAGAAGGTCTGGACGCCGCTGATGGTCAGATCCCAACAGATCTGACAGCGTTTTCCTCCCCAAGTCTATCTGGGCTTGCTTTCTCAAAAAGAACAATGAAAGAAAAAATCCTTTTGAAATGTACTCACCCACACAGGGCAAAATCAGAGAAACCCCTGCAGCCAGCCCAGTGCACTTATTTTTAGCTGTGCCTTGACCAGCCGCGCATAGCAGAACAGCTGTCTAATGTCCGAAGCGGCCCTGGGAATTTCCTCCAACAAGGCCGAGCTTCCGCCCATTGTTACGGCACAAAGGGCGTAGGGAGGCCCCGCTGGAGACTTTGGTGGGTCCCGCCCAGATGAAATCTGGGACCTGTCAGCCCCCTGCTGTGGTCCTGAGGGCCGGGGTCAAGCGGGAGCATTCCTGTCCTGGGCCTAGGCCCATGCGGAGGAGGCTGGAAAGCTTCCTCCTGCTGAGACCGCTCAGAAGCCTGCGATGCGATTCAGACATACTAGCGGAGGCTCAGAGCCTGGCTCAGGCTGTGACCTGAATTCTGCCACAGTCCACACACAGGGTGTGCATCTGTGGAATCTGGGTTGGATCGCAGGGAATGAAGGATAAAGGTTCCAAGCATTGTTTAGCTTTTAGGAGAAAACACTGTCGTGTGCACACACACCCAGCGCATGTACACACCTAGTGTGAGAGGGATCGTCGGAACCCCAGATGATCTGCAGTGTTGCTAGTGTCATCCATATTGACCTTTGCTTTATAAATCTACAGAAAGGATTTGACTGAGCTCACATCTTACTGGTTTCTACATAAGATACAGATACACAGATAATTGGACCTAAATCAGACTTTTGATCAAGATGCTGCAATTTGGTTCCAATATGCTTTAAGCTCTTACGAGAAATTCCTGCCTAGAGATTTATGGTTGTGTTTCTAGTTTGTTTGTAGCTTCTGTTGCCTTGTGTTGGGACTCTTCCTATGTCAAGTCCTTCCCTCCTGGCAAGTTCATGCATCACTGCCCAGAGTCACACACTCAAGGCTGCATCAAGGGTCTCAGGTCTGAGTGGTGCTACACACTGCCCTGTCGAGGAGAAAGAGGTCCTGCACGTCCCAACGCCAGGCGGGGCAGGGCCAGGATCCTCCGGCTCTGCCAGCAGGTGGATGCCCAGGGCCCTCCAGGCCCCACATGCAGGAAATCATTTTCTAGCCCATTGGTGAGAATGTGAGAATGTCCACAAAAATGCTTTTATGGATTGTTTTGTTTGCAAGTGTTTATTATCAGACACCCCTGAGGGGTTCACGGGGCAGGTTGCAAATGTCCACCACCAGGCCTGGGAATTTCCTTCCACAGAGGCTGTGCTTCCTTTCTTTGTTGTTCCTCAGAGAACAAGCTGAAGCATTGCTGGAGATCCTTACCTAACCCTTCTTCCTGCCCAGTGTCTTTGAGCTTCAGGAAAATCACTACCAGCCACTTAGGAGAGAGAGGCATTTGGACTTGAGCTATGTGTGTGCACTGTGGGTGTGCAGATGTGTGTATGTGTTCTTACTGATGCAGGGGACATAAATAATAAAGTATAAAACATTTTACTTGCATTATACCCATCACTGGTCAGACCAGTAAAAAGCTCTGCTTTCTCCCAGCACCGATCCTGAGCACCGGCAGGGCTTTCTGGAGTCATAGCTGCTTTTCACTGTTAGACTTGGTTTATCAGCTCAGGCAGGGCCGGGAGGAGTAGAAAGATCTTTCACTCCATCAAGAGTTAGTTATTGACTATACTAACACGGCAGGGATTACTAAGCACCAGAGAAACCAAAGCTTCGTCCACAGGAAATTCCAGGGCATGCAGGCACACATACACATGCACACACGTGCATGCATGTCAGTGCTTTGTGAGAGAGCAAAGAAGCAGGCAATTGTATAGGTTTAAGACAGGAAAGAGAAGATGGTCTCAAATCCTCATCGGGCCTGACATTCTCTGGTGACTGCAGAGACATTTTCACTGTGGCTTTGCTGTCCTGAGACTCTGGCAACAGTGCAGGGAGTGGTCCCGTGCACGTACATATGTACACACATATGCACGTACACATACTTGCGCATACCCACATGCACATGTGCTCTCACAGGTAGGTTTGCACCTGAAGGAAGATCTGCTGCTCCCCAGCAGGGCCATGTCCCCCTGGACACCATCTCACGGTCTCAAGGAGACACTGCAGCAGCAGGCTGTCATTCAATGGTGTGTCAAGTGCTTCTCTTCTGTAGACAGCAGCTCCACAGCTCCATCCACTCCTGCCCCCCCCCTCCCCACAGACTTCTTGTCCCTGTCTCCTTGCCACCAAGCCATCCACCCTGACCTGTGTCCCCTCTGTCAGGACTCCTCTGTGACATCCTGCTGAGCTTCCCTGTGGCTCTCACGACATTGTCACAGCCTTTGATGTTACTGGCCGTTACCTCCAGTCTTGTCCCTAACTCTTGGACACAGCAGGTATGTGGCTTCCCTGGCCATGATGACTCGGTTTATCATGTGAGTCCTTTTCTCTCTGCTTCTGCCTCAACCTCCCGATGGCCATAACAGGGACAACTCCTCCTCTCTGTCCTCTGCACCCCGCTGCTGTTCGTCCCAGTCTGGAGCTTCCTTCCTGCTCTCTGGCAAGTCAGCTCCTGCTGTCCAGGGCCACACGTCCCCCTGCTCTACCCTCTGCACCCTAGGACCTGACTCGAGTCCCCAGCTGGTGCTCGTGTGGCCTGCCATCCTCAGCCATGGGGACCCTTCAGCAATCTTTTTTGTTTTTAGCTCAGGGCACAGAATTTGGCACTGCAGGTTTTGATAAATGTTTGATAAAGCATTAGGAACGCAAACACATCATTTCACCGTGACTTACCTGGTTCTGTTTCCCTAAACCTCGATGAGCAAGTTTTAATTCTAATATCATTTTTAAAATTTTTAAATTATTTTGCCAAGAATATTTGCAAATTTTCACCTTCTCTTCAATTCAAAAATCACAACTCTGAACAGCTCTCATCTGAATTTTCAACTCTCGCATAAAAGCAGAAACGAAAGATGACTTGTATATCAC
Organism: Petromus typicus; assembly: GCA_004026965.1. Lineage (NCBI taxonomy): Eukaryota > Metazoa > Chordata > Mammalia > Rodentia > Petromuridae > Petromus > Petromus typicus. The sequence continues at coordinate 47,939 of PVIR01000163.1, forward strand.
ACTGCATTTCATTTGCATTCTGGGAAATATCTGAAAGAGATAGAGTGATGGCGCATTTACCTGCCTGACACAAGTGCTGCCGCGGGCCTGTGGTAAAAAATGGGCTTGAGGTGGGAGTTGAGTACGTTTTTAACACTTGTCCTTTTTTTCTATAAATCGTAGGGCTGACTTGCTGAGGTGTCTGAGAGAACTCGGTGACCATGGAGAATGGCCGAGTCCACCCAACTTCCTGTCCCCCTACAGTCTGGCAGGCTAGGTCAGATCCTCAAGGACACAGGTGGCCCCAGTGTGGGGCCGGCAGATTGGATCTCCACCTGTGGGCTCTCTGGGAAAGTATGTGCACCACTTCTGTTTTGAAAAGCCTAATCTTTCTCAGATCTGTGCTTTGGGTCTTTGTACTAGGGCCTGTAGTGATTTTAATCAGAGAGAACCAAGACCTGTAAGGTATTAGAGATGGAAAGCCTGGTTGTCCAGGTGTGGTCTGGCAACTGGAGGATATGAATGGTAACAGTGATGGCCAGATGCAAATCTCCAGGCCCCAGTTGTGCATAGGAAGGTGGGTGGACCAGGAAGGGAAAGGGCTGCTGAACCCAGATTTCCAATAGTGTCCTGGATGGTGCTTCTGACATCTGGCTCACCTGGAGTTGCACCTAAGGAACAGAGCTTAGAAAGTGCTCAGAGTTCTGTTGTGAAAAGTGTTCACCAGGGGCAGCTTTGTGAGCATGTTCTTCCAACAAGCTGGGCCCTCATTCAGGCCATAGATCTGGGCTGAACCCTGCACTTCTGCACCAACCCCAGCACCTTGGCATCTTCCTTGTCTATGTCTCGGTAGCATCACAGAGCACAGTGCAGGCATCATAGTAACGAGAACTGAGGAGGATCCTTGGCAAGATGACTTTCTTCTATAGGAGGCAACCGCTCCACTGTCTCCAATTACAGAGGAGGAAACCAGAACACACAGAGGCTCGGGAACTTAACGGATTCCCACAGCTAATTCTCAGTGGAACCAGGACTTGGATGAGCTGTTGGCAGCATGGGGCAGGCTCTCACCACTCCTGACCCCTCTAACAATGTGCCACCTCCTGGCTTCATTCATACAGTGGCTGGTCATTCAAGTCCCAGGAGCAGGAGCTGAGCTCACAGCAGGTGACAGAGGGCGGCCCATGTGAGTAGCATGGTCACAGGATGACAGAGGAGCAGCGACTCAGGTGTCCTGAGTCAGCTCAGCCAGCTTGACATGGGTCGGGGAGCTGTGTACACGCCCAGCAGAACAAAAGAGGCTTCTTACAGGGATGGCCTTGAACAGGCTATGAAGAGCAATGAGGTGGCATCAGCAGGAGAAGCAAGTGGCAGCAGGGAGAGGGCAGAAGAACAAGAGAGGGCTGAGGCCGACTGTGGTAGTCACTTCACAGGCAGGACATGCGTCAGATCTTCGCTTGTGCACCTGCCAGCTGTATCTCTAGAAAGCTAGAAAAAGAAAGATGGGTGCAGGAGATGCTGGGCTAGGTGTGGGGACAGAAGCTCTAAAAACAAGGGCCGTGGGCTGTGAAGAATCGTGCCTTCTATGGGTAAGCCCTGGGCCAGCCTAAGCCCCCTGCTCTCCACCTGTGCTCTCCAACTGTGCTTAGTATGGATGCAGCCAGAGGTTCCAACTCAGCTGCTCTCAGCCCGTGGACCAGGCCTGAGAGTTTTTTGAGAACCACAAACCAGTGGACAAACAGTGATGACAGTGTGTCTCGGTGTTTCTTGAGTTTTACGTGCTGCAGGACCATCTATACTCTGTGTTCAAACTCCTGGTGCCCTGCCCTGAGGATTTAGGTTCTGGGGCTTGGGAGTGGGTTCTGGAGTCCACACTGATCCCAAGTTCCCAGGTAGTGCTCACAACACTTGTGGGACCTCTCTACATTCTGTGAGGCCAGAACTTGGGGTGTTCTGAGGTCAAACTAAATAAGGACGCATCCCAGGAGGGAAATACCTAAATCTCTTCTCTTCCTAGCTCTCCGTGCCTGCCTGACTTTCAAATGTGTCTAGAATTTCACAAAATCCAACCCAAGCATTTGAGTCTGTGAGGGTCAGAACAGGGTGATCTGCAAAGTTGCCTGGAATTTAAACATCGGTCCTTTGAAACTTGTCTTTGCAAAGCAGGAAGTCGCTTGTCGCACAGAACAAACACTCCAGTCTGGTGCTTAGCCTTGGAGGGCCCTGGGGCTGCAGCTTGTGCAGTTTCTCCTCATTCTAGAGCAGGGTGATTCTGAGTCTGTAAGAAAGGGGAGCTCCGTGTCACTGAGGGTAGCTCAGTCCCCCAAAACCACAGTATCTCCTGAGGGTTGTTATTTCCTCCTCGAGAGATAAGACAGGAAGAACCTGGAAAGCCCAAAGTGTCTCCTGTGAGAGAAGACTCAGAGGGTGGATGACAGATGTTTCGTGTAACAAAATAAATGCCCCCCCAAGCGAGCACCTTCTCCAGTGGCACGGTCACAGACTGAATGATTGACACTCAAGGTTTAGAAGCTAAAGACTAATGTGAAAAACAGCAAGTAGCAGACTTAATCGTTCTTAATCATTGCAAGTAAGCAATGAGTTGCAGGGAGCAAAAAAGGCAAATGACAAGAACACAGGTCCTTGTGCCACTGTGTGCCAGCCCTGCAGCCTGAACCGCAGATCCAAACCCTGCCCAGAAGGTCCAAAGCAGGTTCCCCTTCTCTTCTCTGTTTCATACAGGAGAAAGGAGCTAGGTGTGTGCTTGAAGATTGTGCACGACTGCACAATCTCTCACCGGGATTGTTCCAGTAAAAGCATTTAGTTGGAGGCTCCTATTCCACATCCCACCAATGGAACAGAACCTTTACTGAGATTCACTGCTGAGTTTTAAAACAATGAGCTTAAGGGGAAGTTGCTAAAAATAGTTGAAATTAACACTGATTACATAGGTAGGAAATAAAGGAAAAACTACTTTCATTGAGCCCAAGAAACAATAAACTTTTACTAACTTGCTCTTTCCCCTCTTTTGTTTAATATTCGCAAAGGCATTTTATTATAGCCGGAATAGTCCAAACACACAGACTACGCTGGCTTTGTTTTTACTGTGTTTCTCCACAAGGCCCCTGATCCTCCAGCCAGAAGCCCCTACTTCCCTCCACACTGTTCGCTTCCAATGCAGCCTTGTCCCTGTCTGTCCCCACCCCAGATGACCCCAGACAGCCTCTCTGTGGCTCTTGGTAGAGCAAGATTCTCATCTTAGCAAGGAGATGACGGTTATTGGCTAATAGAGGGAGCAATGCATCTTGGGAGCTTCCACATTTAGACAGAAATGGAAAGAATGGCGCAATGGGGCAAGTTCTGGGGAGCAGGGAGGGCTCCTGGAAACCTTTTGCTGAAAGCCAGATCTGTAGAACAGTGCTATTCGGAGCTTGATTTGCACACGAGCCCCTGAGCTAGTGAGGTGTTGGTGAAGAGTGGTGCGATGCTGGAGAGAAGGTGACGAGCAGGGTTCCAAAGAAGCAAAAGGTGCCAGAGGAATCTGACATGTCTGCGGCTGTGGGTAGAAGGGGTCCCCTGGACCTGAGGCTGAGAGGGAAGAGACATAACCACACCCACACTTGGTCACAGCCGATGGGAGTAAACACCTTCCCCACTTCCTTCCACTCCACAGTCTTCTGCTGGGGTCCCCCACGCCCCCTCCCCCTCACTGAAGCCAGCCTAACTCTGTCCCAGTTGGAATGCACCCTCCTGGTACAGTTACTGAGTGACTCTTTTCCTCAGGGCCGGAGCATGGTCTGTTGTGCGGACCTGCTGTAAGGACTAGTGATCTGATGCAAACCTACGTGCCTGACAGGAAGGTTCCCTGGGATATGTGATGAGGGACCATGCATCGTGCCCATTGCCACATTCGGTCAGATTCAGGCCTGTGCATGATTGAAGCAGATCTGGAGGAGAAGAATCAGAAGATTGCGTGCGTCAAGATCGCACATGTGTTATGCTGAAGCACTTGCTGAGCAAATTTCTAAAGCATGATGCAGGAGCTGCTGGGTGTTGCTAATGGTGGATGGGCTGGGTGCCAGCGCCTCAGGCTGGGAGCATCTGCAGGTCAGCAAGTTGGTATCCGTAGGAGTTTCGACCCCTAGCCAGGCAGGAAGGCCCTGGACACGAGGCAGCTCAGAGCTCCACCCCAGTCTCCAGCCCATACATGTGGACAAGCAGCGCCTTCTCTCTTGCTGGATCCATAGGAGCCTGTAGCAAGCATGGCCCTCAAGGCCGTCCTTTGCACAGGATGAAGGCTCCGTTCCAGGGAGGGTGGGAAGTGCTGGCTGGGGGTCTGTTTTCCAGCTGGCTGGCTTATTCCTAGCATTCCTGATTAGGGAGAGGGTCAGGAGGTAACAGGACAGCTCGTCCCAGGGGCCTGCTTCACCCTTGTCCCCCAATGAGGCTTCCTGCTTCCTTCCTTCAGGAGCGGAGCAGAGCTGCTTCCTCCTGACCCTGGGTCAGCAGTACATGCCACACTTGGATTTTTCGGAGAAGGGTAGAGCTGGACTGGCAGAGATCCGTGTGTGTCTTGCTTCCCCTGAGTTGGGAGGTGTTTCCAGAGGAGGCAGATGGGGACCTGGGGAAGGACACCAGCAAGTGTAGAGTCCCCTGGGGAGGGAGGGACTCTCTATACCTCGCTTTTTTCTCTCCACTTCTATTTGGCATGTGAGAGTCCTTCCAAAAAGACTGTGCCAGTTTAAAGTGGGTGAGGCTACAAGAGAGATGGGCCACGTTTAAGACCATGAAGAGCTTGTGACACACAGTGTGGAGAGAAGGCAGTCTTGGATGCAGGCATGAGGTGATCCGCTGTCTGTAGAGCTTAAAATCAAGAATGAATCCAAGTGAGAGTCTGCATGAGATAGTTGTCACCATGTGGCTGGCAATTCTAGACAATGTCAGTGATGAAATTGTCTTTTTGTTGGGCTAAATTCTGACTAGTCACTGCAGACACTGTGAATTTCCATAATATAAGCTCCCAATTAACCCATTTTTCTTCATATATTTTAGTAAAACTTTAATTCAGAGACCATTACATAAGAGCTTCTTATACAGACGGTGTCCACTGCTCATGTTGGAGAGTGAGTTCTCACGGTCTGGAGCCTTCTGAGTTTGTCTATAGTGTCCCTACCACTTGTGAGACATCACTTTCCTGCATTTTCAAAAGTAGATTAAAAATAAGCAATGCCAGCATAGGGGCTAGAAAGACAAAGAAATGGGTGAGTTGCTTTAATTCTGCAATTCTGCATCATCTCATAGATTATTTAGGTGTAACATTTAAAAATTGGAGACTGCAAACTTCAAGATGTAGTGTTTTTATTTGGTGAGCACAACTTATAGTACACAGTTAAACTCTGGATTTTGATGACTTTTAAAGTAAAATATTCTCCTTTTTGTTTGATGATTTCAAATCTAAAGAACTAGTCAAGAAAAGTAAAGATTATTATGGGCAACAATGATTTCAAGAAAAGGAGAAGTGATGTAGTAGTTAGGGAGTACAGGGAGTTTTACCTTGGTTGGCTTAGAGCACACTTGTAGGTGTGTCTGGGTGGGTCACAGGAGCTGGCCTTGGGACTTGTGTCTGTTCCCTTAACCCTTCCAATCTAGTACTTTTCTCCTCTTCTTCCTGATTTCCAGGAACTAAGCAGCTTTTCTGTCATGAGGACTCTGCCTTGAAGCCAGCCAACCACGGACTGGCACCATAAGCAAACTGAAACCTTCCTCCTTTGAACTGTGGGTGTCAGATCACCCAGATGTCAGAGGTGCATCTCAGTGAAGCAAAAGGGGGTAATGCAGAATATTAGCATCAGGAGGGAAGCCATTATTCTCTCTATAAACTCCTCCCATAAACAGAGCCACGTGGGTGATGTCAACATATGCTACCAGCAGCAGCAGTTTCTGGGCCCCCTTAGACAATGGCTAATGTGTCCTTTGAGTATCTGGTTGGCTGATCACACTGAAATGAATCTTGGGAAACTAGTTTCATAAATGGCTCTTCTTAATCAAGGGTCCCAAGGATTCTCTTCTCAAATGAAACGTTTACACATTAGCATTTTAAACCCAGAACTAATGAGACTTTGAGAAAGGGGTTTTTGTGTTTCCAGTGGTAGACAGGCTAAGTGCATATGCTAAGTTGAATTATGAACTTACTACTGTCTTTATTTGGAGATTAAATATGATTTGAGGAGATGTGTTTAGGTAGCCTTTGAAAAGGGATGAAATGTGGCAGTTAAAGTAGAATTTCAAATCGATTAATTTTGGGATCTTCCTAGGGAGTGCTGCATAACACTTTCAGGAGTGTCGGGGGGTGGGGGGGCATGGAGGTGTGCCCTTGGATAATAGATCTGGTCCCTGGCCCCTTCGGCTCCAGTTATTCTGTTGTGCTCTACTTCCTCACCAGCAGCTTTGCTGTGCCAGCCCTTCCACTGCTGCTTTGCAGCCAGCCAGCCAGCCAAGGACTGGAATCATGAGCAAGTTGCAAGTCTCCTTTATGTTGTAGGTGTCAGGTATTATGGGCAATGATAGGAAAGTGACAAATATAGCAATTATTAAAGGTGTAGTCTAGGTGTCACCTATGGGGTGTAACATTTCTATGGTTCAGACTTATATGTGCAGACTGATAAGCTATTGCCTTCTTTCTCCAAGATACACTGTAGAGAAGTGTGAGAACGCACATAAGTGTACACGTGGTGGGGGGGTAAATTCAGGGACTATATTCTCTGTCTCTGAGTCATTGTATGATTCTCAGAAAGGTGCATGACTTTAACCTGGAGTGAGAATTACATCTTGTTCCTGTGAGTCACATAAACAACCCCAGAACAGACGCCTGATGTGTAAGGTGATCAGGGCACTTGGGACCATCTGGAAACGTTTCTAATTTACAATAAGACATGATTCAAGAACCAGAGTTTATTCATAAATTTCCTTATTTTTAACAAGAGCCCAGAGGTTCAAATAAATCATCTCAGACCAAGACACACAGCACATACTTCTGCGTAAAACACAAGCTCCAGATCTTAGTAGTCTTAACATAAATGAAAGATTGAACAATTTGAGAAATTTGGGACAAGACTAAACAAACATATGTGGTTTCTCCTCTCTTAATGTTTTGAGTCGGATGAGGCAAGATGAAGGATCGAAGCTCAGAATAAGCATATAACCATTGATCTGTAGCTGTGTTTATGTACTGTGTTTGTGGTCCAGAGTGCCTTAGAGGTCCTGAGAGGCAGACTGACTCACAGAAGGCAGCACAACTAGGAATGGACTTGACTGGGAACCTAGAGCCCTTGTCATGCTAGGGAAGACTACTGGTGCTGTGTAGGGCCAGGCAACACCCACACGGCAAAGTGGCCACTTAACACAGGACATTTCAAAGAGCAATAGCAGGACCATATCAGCTTTACCTTTTTTGTCTCACCCGGTTTGAAAACCTTGAAGAGCACAGGCCAGGATCCAGCACAATTTGCTATCATATTTACCAAGAGGATGTCAAGCCCAGCAAGGATGTCAGGTCATCCTTTGGGGCTGGTGGAGATGGTCCTCAGCAGAAGTGGACAACACACATCATTGTCCTCTGGCTTGGTGGCCACTGTGTAAATCAGATAAGGTAAGGACAGGCTGATTGGGGCTGACATTTTGGATCTCTAGTTTTCCAAGGTCTTATTTTCAAGGAAGCATTCTACAACCATTTCTCCCTCTAGGAAACTGGGGAGAAGAGAAATGTGAGGATAGGGGACCTTGGGATGTGTTGGTACAAAGACTACTGAGATGACAGAGAATCTGAGGTCAAATTCCAGCCCTGACATGATGGGTACTGGGACCATCAGTACCAACACAAGGCGTTGCACAAAGGATCATCCCCTCACCATTACCCTAATCTCCTTTGACTCCAAAATCCGTCCTAATGTGAGGGTCTCTTAGTTGATATTTCTTTGGTAGTTTTGGTGACATAGTTCTTCAATAACTTGTCAACTTGCAGAGGAAATTTTCTCTGCAATGGGAGGCTGTTTATTGAAGTCACTGGAAAAGCAAAGGCCCTGAGACCAGAACAGAGGGTGGAGTCCAGACAGAGATGCCCCCATGGAGACCAAGGGGTGCAGGTCCAATCCAGACGTGTACGGGTCAGTCCTGCTGGATCCTGCAAGCAAAATACCTGTCCCACAAGTGCTTGTTCCAAGATGTAGGCTGAGGGTCAGAAGCGCAAGAGCTGGTCACCTGGGGACACCGATGACAGAGAAGTGTGGTTTCTGTGGCATTTCCCTCCCAGGCCTCACAGCTAGCTGAAGCGGGAATGGAGTCCATGACAGATGTGGTCAGTCAGCAACTCCATACCACATTGTATCTCTACAGAGCATCAGCCTGCTCTGGGAAAAGATTAAGAAGGGTCAAGAGGAAGCTGTTGCTGATACCCCAAGTCTCCAGGAAGACAGGGAGGATGGGAGAGTCCAAAGCCAGGCTGCTCTTGGACAACACTTGGGAATTTCTGGCACAGTCTGAGGCTACGGGGCATAAGGAGTCTTGGAAAGAAATTAGCAATTGTGAGGAGCTGGGTGGAAGGACAGTGCCTTGGAGACACCCCATGAACCCCTGAGAGATGGGAACACAGAGAAGGGGTCCCGACAAAGCCCATGGTGCTGAGGTAAACACAACCCAGGAGGCCATAGATGGGCCGGGTTACCCAATCCCATCCATAGAGGGAGGCCCTGCCAACACACACACATAGCAGGAGAGAATAAGACCATTCGTATACTCTAGAGCTGCCCGATTATTTGTCTGTTCCTTCCTTGCATAAGGACGGGTTAGTACCAGAGAAGAATTTGCCTGGCCTTGATATAGAAATCCTAAGAGGAATCTGACCCTGGGCTATGTTAGGTCAGAAGGGTTACCAGCATCTGGTGGGGTATGAAAAACAAAAGCAAGCCTGGCCTGGCAAGACGTGGGTCATCCGGGCTGACTCACTGCACTAGTTTTTGCATAGAATGCTCCGGGCTGTGACGTGACTATTGTGATTGTCCGCCTGTGTTGCTCTTCAGACTATGAATCACACAGGGCCTCGGCTTCAAGGGTCAGAGGACCCTCACTGGCACAGCCCCAGCTGGAGAAGTGGTGTGGCCCCAGGCACGGTGACATGAAGAGCCTCTCTGAACATCACCATGACCTTGGCTTCACCTCTGGAATTCTGCCCAGTTGACTTTGTTCTGAAGGTGACATCCCCTAGTTTGGGTATCAATTCTTGTGCCGGTGACTTCAAAAGGCATATGTCTGTCATGCTTGTCCCTTGAACTCCGGGATCCCCCCACAAGGAATGCAAACATTATACCCTGTAAACATGCACTAATCTAATAAATAAATGGAAAGAAGAGGAACCAGGTCTATGGGCAGTTTAATTTTTTTCTTTTGTTCACCTCCTCCACCATGCCATCTATGAGAGGAGTGGGAATGAAGTCGGTCAGACCAGTGCTTGCCCCCAGACATTCTGACAAGGAATCACACTGGTCATTTGCATGCAGATGACTGCAGAGAACATATCTCTGCCAGGTGGGGACCAAAGAGCCATGTGGCCCAGGCTGGGAAATTTAGTTATCATGAATAATCTAGGAGGCTGGAAATATAGGTCGGATGTGGGTAGATTATATGTGACTCCTGTGCCACTGTACATAGGGACTTGGACCTAACACCTGCGATGGAAGACAGACTAAAGGTTTCCTGGAAGAAAGAAAGGGAGGACTGATGGAGTGTGAGAAACATATTATATTCTGTGTAGAGCTTGTTTCCTGCACACAGGGAGTGGGAACCCGGGTGAGGGTGGTGAGTCCCTGTGAAGCCAGCGAGGCATCCAGAGCATGTGTCACATTGTCCCTGGGGAAGGAGCCATTCTGGTCATTGGCAGGTGGGGCTTAGCCTGCCACCAGCTCCAGCCTTGGAGGATTGGAGAAGAAGGTGTCTGGACAGCAGGTCCCAGCAGTTGCTTCTGGGTCGCAGCCCAGACCTACAGGGGTTTCATGTGTTGTTTAGCTGTTTTCATTGTGAAGCGTGTATCCCAAGCACATGGTGTTCCTGGCACAAGCTGGGGCTGTGGGCACAAGGAATGGCTCCTTGGGGACACAGGGACAGCCACTGCGACAATACCCATTCTACATCCTGGATCAAATGCGCTTCACCTCGAGATGCCACCAGGGTGCTGTGAGAGAGATGCCACCAGGGCACCCTGGCCCAGGATCTCAAAGTGATAGAGACTCTTCCTGTAGGGAAAATCACTCAATAAGACCTGGGGACACACCTGGGAGTCCAGAACTAAGAGTAGGAGAATAGATTTTGGAGGTTCATGTTCTTTTTACTCAAATATTATACCACTAGCCTTGAGTATCCTAGCATTTTCCCTTCATGAATTCAACTCCAACCCTGGACTGAAAATGTTGGGGGAAATATTTGCCTCTGTACTGAACATGTACAGACTCTCTTCCTTGCTGTCATTTCCTGAACTGCACAGCAGAGCAGTCCCTTGCATAGATTTGCCTTGTGTTCATTGTCGTAAGCAGTCTAGGTGGTTTGAAGCAAGAGCTGGATGTGGCGGACTCAATGGAACTCTTGTGCTGCTTTATATAAGAGACTTGAGCATTCGGGTGTGAGCTAGATCTCCCAGCCCTGCCCCCCACCCCACTGCAGGAGAGACTGTGAACCCCACCGGGATATTGTCCCACTTTCACTGCTGGAAAACTGAGTTTCAGTGAGGTCAAGGAGCATATGCGGAGCCATTGCTGCCGAATCCTTGCAGTGACCCGAAGTCCTCACTCTGACATCATGAGCTCTTCATTATGAGCCTTGTGGCCACCGTAGTCAGACCCCTAGGACCCTCATTCCCTATGCAGGGCCAGGCTCACTGATCGGCCTGGTGTGGGCAGAGCTCCACGAACCGACAGCAAGAAGCTCAAGGTCAATGTGATGTTGATCAGACCCAGGCAACCAGGCTGACCTTGGCCAGTCACTATGTCTCCTTGGGCCTCGGTTTCCTCACTTCTAGCTCAAAAACTCTGACTGCAATTCACCCTTGAACCTAAAATTCCACAGAAGCTTGCCAGGGGGGCCCCTTTGCACGTGGCCATTTTTCTTTAAGTACCAGTGTTGTGAGAATGACTGAATGTCTATGGCTCAGTCCAGGAAAGTTCAGTTTTCCTGGAAACCTGGAGGAACTAGAGCCCCCCCACCCAGGATTAGTCTCCTCTCCCGCATAGCCTTTGCTTCCCTGACTTCCTGGCACTGCAGAGACAGAGTGCTCACCGCCGGTAACTGACTCCCCTTATGAATCAAGCTGGTGATCATCCTCCAAAGTTTCAAGTCTGCTTCCTACGACCCTTCTTGGCTAGAATCCAGTTTTAGTTTGCCCTGGTTTCGCTTTTATGCTCTTTTTCTTTCGAGAGAGGAAAAGTCTGGTAGAGGGGCATTGGCCAAACGGGTGCGTGCACTTGGTGGAGAGCTTTCGAGATAAGTGGATCTGAAGGACTTCCCGTGGGCGGGAGGAAAGTTACGCACACCACCGGGAACTGCACCGGGAAATCACTTCTTGTTTTCAGAACAGCAGCGAGGCTCTGGGGACTGTGCAGGGAGGCTCGGAGAAGAGAACTGGGCCCAGGGAGGCTGAAGCAGCCGAGCCGCCTGAGGCCCTAGAGCTGGCTATGCACGCCACACAGCTCTCCCTGCCCTGGGTGTGAAGTCCTGGTAGCTGCCAGGTAAATGGCCCTGTAGGAGAACGAAGGTCAGAAGCCGGCCTGGGACGCGGTGCTGCACAGGTAGGGGCATCTGTCCCTGTGGGCTGTCTGCCTGGGCACCACACTGTAGGTGCCTGTGTTATGTGGGTGACCCTCTCAGGGCACCTCACCCTCTGCCTGCTTTTCCTGTCTCTGGCTGTACAATGTGGAAAGAGAGCTAAGTGCGTCAGTCACAGGCTCGGTGGACAAGCACTCGGGCCAGGGGAGAAGAGGTATAGAGGACTGGGATCAGATAAGCCACCGTCGGTCTGGAGGATTTCCTTTGCAGCAGAGACTTGTTGACTTTTTAATCATTAAATCTCCCATTCCTGAGTGGAAAATACTTTGGGGGTCAGAGCCCTAGTGGGATCTCCCGGGAGGTGGCTGTGGCTGGTCCAGGGAATGAGCCAGGGGCTGTGGGTGAGACCTCCCATCTTGGTCGAGGGTAAGGAAGCCTGTCGGTGGAGCGTCAGGGCTCAAGGGTCAGGAAGGCTCTGTTTGAACCTTCTGGAAAGGAGACAATACTGGGGGTATGTGGCTTGAGGAATCCCTATCTCCCCAGACTTTGTGGGAAACTGGGCCAGGACTTTCTGCACAGTGTGGGATTTTTATTTTGTGAACTGCAGCACTAATACATGAATATATTCTAACTGTGGCTGACTAGGTCTTAACCGTTTTCGTGCCCTACAGCCTCAAATATACCCATTCTCTCCCCAAAGATGGTCTGGAATTTTTCACTGTTCCAGTTAAAATGCTTAGTTTCTGTTCTGCATGTCAGGACACGCTCAGCTCAGGACACAACATAACTCCTGTGATGTCCTAAAAATACTGATCTTGGGGGAAACATAGAATGATAACCTGTATGAAAGTATGAAAGAGGTTTATCTGTTTTTACTGCTTTATGTTGGTTTGGGCTGTTGCAATTAATAACACTAGCAACATCCCAAGGCTGAAACTCGAGATAAGCCAGTTAGAGATCTGCACTTTTTGTCTGAAGGTCGCCTTATTCTGGAAATGAAAGAGGAGCAAATAAAAATATATAAAACAATGAGCAGATGGGCAGACACATCAGTTCATCAGTCAGGATAAAGTGGCTGGTCCTGGGAAGACAGGGTAAAGGTGAGAGAGATTCCTTTTTTGCTTGTTCCCCTCTGATTGAGTCTTTTAGAGAAAGGGACCCCCCAGCGCCATAAATGGTGGGAAAATCTCACACGAATACAGCAATGCAGACTTGGAGAGAGACACTGGGGAAAGGGTATGAAGCACCTGACAGAAACACCTGCAGCTGTGGCTGTGTTTTCGGGCCTTTTCAAGCTTTCTCTCTTCCACACTAGCTGGCTCCTGGCTCTCTCTGCTGCATGAGATGTGGGACACACAGCCTGCTCCACTTGGCCTGCACTTGTCTTTCATCCTGGTCTGAAGCAAAGTGGTGAAGCAGATTAATCATTTCCCCTACCACCCTTTGCTGGCCCCATGAGTGACGCCACTGAGACACTGGGCCTGGCACTCTCTGCCCTTCCCATGCAATGATGACATAACAATGCCACATGTCACCCCACGTGGGGCACAGGAATTTCAGAGCAGTTAGAAGTAATACCCTGCATACCATATGACCTCACCGGTGAGGCTCTAGCCAAGTGACTTCAGTCTCGTGTGTTTATACACAGCTTTTTAGCTCTGAAAGGACCCCTTCCCCCCTCTTTCACTGTGCTGCCGGGAAGGTGGTCCCCTCCTCCCCTCTGTGTGGGACACACAGTGCGTTTCTTTGCTGACCTCCACATGCAACCTTTCTGGGCCCTGGGACCTGGTATTTGGATCCCTGCTTAGTGGATCTCACTCTTGGTCATGGAGGTGGGAATGAACGTGATGCAGAGTAGAGAATTGAGGTGACCGGTCTGACGGATACTATGGGTTTTGAAGCTACCCTGAGCTCTTGCCCAGCCTGGGTATCTGCAGCCCCGGACACCTGTGGTCCACACCTATTCCCTGGAGAGTCACAGAAAATGAGTTGCATCCACCAGCTTGGCAGGAACATTTGAACAAGGGTGGCTGAGGAAGGGGACTGGGCAGGGCAGTGATCCCTTAACCAGGAGTCCTGCAGAAGGGGACGGAAAGGCTAGACTGAGAAGCGATGCCTGCTGGTGCTTCTGAAACGGGATGAGAGCATCCATGCTAGAATCCCGGTTGCCCTGGTTAATGAGGAACAGACACTGCGTGGGGAGAGAGAGTGTTCCCAGCTCCCTCGTGGAGGTGCCACCTTTCCAGGGTGACCTGGGCAGCACCACAGCCCTTGGCAGCTATGTCAGCGCCCACCACTCTCAGACTACAGAATCAGATGGAATGTCTTAGATAACAGGGTAAGAGCCCACGGAGCTCATCCATTTTGCTCAGCCTGCATTTTCTTCCAATCCTAAGACTCAGAAAAGAAAGGACATCTCACCCTCTTTTGCATGATCTGCCCCTTTTTGAAGGTGTAATAAATCAAGGCAACTTTCCAGTCCTAACAGGCACCCCTAATGCCATTTGCAAAAGCACTGGGGACATTTTCCAAAGTTTTGACTCTTCTGGCAAGCTCAGCATGAGCTCTTGTATGTTGGGCCCAGCTTCCCCAGAACTAGCAAGTTTCTGCCTAGGGCAGGTTCTCCAAGGGGGGTCCGAGTGAAACCTAGTGATCCTCGGCTTGGGGAGTACGGTGAATCATAGGTTCTTTACCACTTGGCACATCCATGCTCATTATCTGACTCCATCTCAATCGGCTAAAAGAACTGGAGTTGCTAAAAGATGATCAAAAACAGCAAAGCCTTTGAAACCACAGCCCACAGGATCTCCACTGTCCGAGAAGTTCAGTGGCTGCGTGAAACCCCAAAGGTGGGGACCCCATTCCTGAATTACCCGAGATCTTCACAGAATGCAGGCACTGAGAATAGATACTGCTCCCTAAGGGCCCGCTCTGTGCCTGGCACCATACCCAGCGCTTTGTGGAGATGGTTAATCCATTCACTATCCCAGTCATCCTGAAGTACCCCAGGTGCAGCCACTGCAATGCCTAATTCACAAAGATGAAGTAAATCCTGGACTCAGGTCTTATTGCTAAGCTGGGCTGAGAAACCCGTAGCCAGGAGGCCAGGCCTGGGGAGAGGCTGAGAAGCATGTGTACTTCGCAGGAAGGCGAATCCCTGCAGTGGGCAGCAGAGACAGTGTACCGCGAAGCTCGCGCTCGTGGACTTTGGCCGCTACTGGCCATGACCTGGGCGGTGTTCCTTCAAGTGTCCTCACCTGTAAAGCAGGGGAAACGATGAGTTTTCCTAACCTAGGACCATATGTGCTCAGTGAGCCTTGGCCAGGTACCTGGCAGGTAGAAAGCACCTGATGTATCACAGCAGTCATTGTTATGAAGAGAATAAACAAGGCCAGAACTGCTGAAAGAAGCCCAGAAAGGAATGACAAAACATTTCAGCCCCCGAGAGTCTGAGAGGAAGCTGAGAGGTGACCAATATTTACGGCTAATATTTGGGATGTATTTTGTGAAAGAAGACACAGACAAAAGCCTGTGGATAGGCCGCTGCTCCCTTTCAGTGCCACCAAGAAATCAGCCATGGAGGCGGCCATGAGGCTGTGGGAAATCTGCCCAGTGTCTCAGGGGTGGCAGTGTTTGAAGCGTGTGAAGCAGACATGGCAGCCACCTTGGAGAATGGCATCCCAGGAGGGCTCAGCACCAGTTTTGGGTGGGAGACAAGAGGGGGAGGAAAGCAGGGAGCCAGGTCTGGGATGACTGTGCCTGTCTGGTTGTGGGGATGACAGTTGTGCTGTGTGGTACCTGAGTTGGGGACAGCAGTGAGGACTTGTATCCAAGAACAGGGCAGGGCTGAGAGCCTAGAGGTCAGAGGGGAGAGAGGGGCTGGAGATGGTGTGGGGAGAAGATATACTTAGTCCTAGAGGAGCCGAGTTTAAACCCCATGGACACAGCACAGCTGGAGTTGTGTACTTGACACTCAGCAAAGGCTGAGTAGAAATAACCTAAGAAGCCCACAAAAGTTGATAATTAAAAGTATGGAAGTAGACGTGCTCCCTAAGAGAAAGAGGGGAGAGGGAAAAGCCGAGAACTAGGGTGAGGTGTTTGGCAAGGGTGTTTGTGGGTGTAACAGGAGCAGTTGGAGGTACAGAGAGGCAGGAACCACGTCGATTGGAGCAGGAGAGGAACGAAGGGACAGGAAGAGAAGGGCGCCCTGGAGGAGCACGGGTTGGACCACCAGGTGAAGGAGGTGCAGCAGGAGGACCAGCCCTGGGCAGAGGCTGGGTCCTGAGCCTGCGGAAAACACTTTTGCAGTGACTGGGAGCTGACAGCCAAATGAGAGGCTTTGGAAGGGCAAGGCCACTGAGAATGTTGTAGTTTGGAATTTTTGAACAAATACATTTATTTCATCATCATGGGTTGTGCGGGTTTATTGTTAAAGTCAAAGCTCATCGTTGGAGGGGAAAATGCAGCTGGTAACATAGCATGTTCCCAGTGGAGGACACAGCGCAAGGTCTTGGGGACAGAGTGGGGAGGGCCGTTTAGGTGGAGCTGCGGAAGCTGAAGATGTCCCCTCCCTGGTGCAGATGGTGGAATATTTCACACCACTTGGTAAATAACTTTGGCCACGAGTCCCCAGGAAGTCCCCCCACCTCTGCTCAGCCCCCTGCCCCTTGAGGCTCCTCAGGGGTCCCTACTGTCCTGTGGTGGACTGCCAAGGAGGTCCCCTACTGTGCCGTGGCCAGAAGCCACCCAGATGGGTCATGGCCGTTCCACAGTGCTAGAAGCTGCATCCACTCTCAGGCCAGCAGCCTGACTCTCTGTCCGGCCCGCAGCCAGGTCCAGGAATGCCCTCCTCTGTCGGTAGATTCCGTTTGCTCTGGCTGCAGGGAAACCCTCTGTGTGATAAATCAGAGCCCAAGATAGACCAGATAAGGACAGAGCCAGGAACTGGATGTTTCCACGAAGAAGATGCGGATCTCTGGCCGAAAGGTTCAAATCCCTAGTGATTTACACCAGAGAGAAGGAAAAAAAAGGTTATCAGTGCTGCTCACATGGGCGATGTGTTTTGGAAAACTCGATTCCATTGTGTACAAACAAATGCTGTTCAGTAATCTGATAGGACTTGGCCCTGGACACAATGTGGCCATGGATCCTTGTTCCAGGCAAAGGAAAATTAAATAGAAAACAGAAACCTTCAGTAGAGTTCTTTGGTTGGTATTGTGTCCGTGTGAAATAAATATTTAGTTCATGTTTCATCGTGTGCAAGGGATGAGTCATGCATTAAATAAGGTCAGTGGAGATAAGTCTTATCTTCCCTGTGTTGCACAGACCTGTCCAAGGTGAAGGCGGGCTCTGCAGGCCACACATGAGGTCATGTCAAGGCGTATATCTAGACCCCTCCCCCAGCTTCTTGTGCTCCTAGGAGGGGCTTCGGGGAGGGAGTGGGTTGGGGCTCTGTGGTACTGACCGTGGGTGTGTGGTCCTGGATGGTGGATGTGATAGTGGATTGTGGGCATGTGGTATTAGTTCAGTCCACTGATGATTTTACAGCCGCAGGTGGTGTTGGGAGGTGAGGCCTGAGTGAGGAGGTGCCCCTGAGGGTGTGGCCTGAAGGGTGAGTTGTATATATATGCATATCTGCCCTCTTCCTTTGACCCTGATCTACAGCCATGCCTTGTCCCTCTCCTGTGCCGCTCTGCCCTGGAACAAGCTGATTGTGGACAGAACCTCTGTAAACTGTAAGCCCAAATTAATTCTTTCCTTCTTTAATTGCCAAGTGTCAGGTATTTTGTGCAAGCAGCAAAAAACTAGCTATTGCAGTCACTGTCCGTACCTCTGCAGCTCAGGGGCCGGTATTCAGTGGCAGGCCATTCTCCCTGCAGCCTTAGCTGGCAGACATGACAGGGGAATGATTCCTGCTGAAATCTAGCACTAGATCGATTCTGCTATCCTGGTCCACGAGCACAGCGTTGCGTGTTCCTCCTTCTGATGTTATTCTGATAGGGCACATTTTAAGGAAGAGCCATCTCTGCTCTTAAATGTGGGGCTTGGGCTGTGAAGAGCCAGGTCCAAGGCTGGGACAAAGCATAACCAGTAGGCCAGACATAGACCAAGGCTCCGTTGGGAGGTGTGGTTTCCCTTGATAGTGCCCATGCCAGTTGCCCAGAGACGGCTGTGGACCCCGTATCACCTAACAAAAAAGCCGAACCACTCACCTATGGAAGGACCCTCACCCTGCCACTGTGCAGCCAGGTTGTCCTCCTCCCCTCTCCTCTTCTTCTTTCTCTCTCGCTTTCTCCCTTCTTTCCTTCTTTCCCAGTCCTGGGGATTGAACCCAGAACTTTCACATTGACCTACATCTTCAACCCTTTCTTATTATTCATTCTGAGGCAGGGTCTCACTAAGTCGTTAAGTTGCCCGGGTTGGGTTAGAACTGGTGATCTTCCTGCCTCAGCCTCCCGGAGTGCTAGGCTCCCAGGCATGCACCACACCCCAAGGATCTCTCCAGTTTCCTGCACTCTCTGACCCCTCCCTAGGGATGTCCAACCATCTCTCCTACTAGATGCTCATAGCTGAGTTATCTCGGTACCACTCTCCTTCCGGACACTCCAGCAGCCATCTTGGCCTCTCTAGTCCCATCCAGAGCTCCTGTCTCTATCATCTTCCTTGTCTGGGATCCTGCGGGACTTGGCTATGCCCCCCCTCTTCTTGTACCTGACTCTGGGCTGGCAGTTCCGGACTTGTATACCCCAGCTTTGCCCACCTCACCCCAGATTGCTCTCTGCTTCCTTCCCACTTCCTGCCCTTTGCCTGCGGCTGCTCCCCAGTGAGCTGGGTCTCTGCCTCTGAGCTTTTCCACTCAGAACTCTCTTTGCCCTGCTTTCAGCCTCCATCTTTGTTTTTAGCTAACTACTACTCACGCTCCGGGTTCTGCTCCATTAAATACTCTCCAAACTTCCGAGGCCAGCAGTGACCCTCTGCTGTGGGCCTCTCATTTAATTTTTACTGTGGTTGATTGTAGTACAGGGGCTCAGAGCCAGGGCTACATGGAGGCCTATGAGCTGCACCCTGCCCCTAGGAGGCTCTTAGCTCAGGGCAGTGACCAAAAGATCAGGCTTTGGAATTAAACTCCTGAGTTCAAATTCTGGCTTAAGCAAGCTGCTTTGTGAGTATTCTATCCCACTGCTAATTAGATCTCGTGCAATCTCTGATTGTGATTGGTGAAAAGTTTAAGTGAGTCAGTGTTCGTTATTCAGGGCCTATAGTGAATATAGGTGCTACACCTATATTCATATAGGTGCATATAGTCAGTGCATATAGTCGGTGCTGGAGAAATACTGGTATTGTGGTCTTTCTCCTTAGTAGTGCTTCCAGCCAATATTAAGCAATGGATTAAGTGACAGATCCACTAAGAATATAGTCAGTTCCACGGGGCCCTGAGGAGGCCTCCATGGAGAAGGGACCAGGTCTTGTGGCTGCTGCCATCACACCCTGTATCTGGTGCCTCAGGAAGTACCTGGTACTCAGAGATCCATGAATGTTTGTGCAGTGAGCGGATGTAAAACTGGATAGAGACAGGGGGCTGGAGGTGTTCACCAGGGAGTGTGTTCACAGCAAAAAAAGACAACACCGCAGGAGGCTTGGGGTGAGGGTCACAGGTGGTTAGAAGCAGGGACCGCTTCTGTCCAGACAGATCAGGAGTGCAAGTTTTCAAGGTCTTCAAGGCCGGGAGTATTTGATGACTCAGCTATTGTGCTGAGCTGTGACACAGAGGGAGGATTAGGAGACAAATAAAGGCTGTATGACTTTGTTTCGTTTTTTAACTTCCATGGAGGAAGATGGGGAAACCTCCGGCACTACCTCAGATTCTGACAAAGCACCGGCTTCAGTAGTGAGGCTGTGAGGAGTGTCACACAGACACACACACACAAGCCCAGGTTGTGTGGGCTATGGGCGCCGGTGCCAGTGACTATGGTTGTCCTGGAAACACAAGGGGCTTGGGGGTGTCAATGAAGGAGGGAGGCTCAGGAAAGGCTCTGTGAGCAACTGGAGATGCCTGGGGTCGGGTGGGCTTGAGTGGGCAGTGTGCCCCAGCTGGGCACGGTCAGCTCAGAGGTGAGGTCACCTCAGGGCTGATGTGACGGGACTTAGTGTGGTAAAAGGACCCCAGAGGCCCGTCATTGCACCCAGTTGTGAAGCTCTTGATTCTACGTGATCTCCAGCTCGGCTTTGCTGATTAGAAAACTCAGGCCCAGAGAGGGATGTGACTTGCTTCACACCCCACAGCCTGATAGTGACAAAGGACTCAGAATACATCTTCCCACCACTTAGGCAGATGTCTGTAGACAGGAAAATTTCCACTTACTGAGGCCCCGCTGGGAAGACAGCTCTGCTCATTGGCCCTTTTTCTGTGGTGGAACAAATGGCATGGTGTATAATTTTCCATTTACACTCCATGTGGCCTTGAAGGGCCACACAGAGCTTCCTTCCGGTGTCTGCAAAGTGGGGTAATCAGTGGTGATGTAGGGTCACCAGAGTATAAATGACATGCTTCCGCCAGAATGGTGCCACGGGGGTCTCACCAGCATTGAAGCCCTGCCTGGTGCATGTGCTTCCCTGACTATAGGGCGCCGTAGTCAGAGGAGTTTCAGGAACCACTCTTGGTTGTCTTAGGCTCTGACCAGCTCAGCCCTCCTGTCTTAGACACACTCAGCCCACGTGTGCTCACCTGAAAAGGAGGACGAGGATGAGTACAGAGGGCGAGGGGTGAGGGGACGGCAGGCAGCGCCGTAGACTCCGCAGGACGGAGGCCAATAAAATGGAGGTTAGGTAGGTGGCCAAGTGCTGACGGGTGCAGAGAGCACCCCACATTCACCTTCGGCAGTGGTGGTTCTGAGGCCTGAGAAAACTGGCCAGGCCCAGAACACAGCCACCGGCAAGGACTCAGACCCCTGGTCCCCACACGCGGGTCTGTCGAGAATCCCAGTGACACGTTCCTGGCAAGTGAGGTCAGCAGTGCTTTCTCTTCCTTTCCCTCTATTCAGCTTCAGACAGGAAAGTCCAGTCAGATCAGCCAGGAAGCTGGTCAGTGCTGCAGGGCTTGGCCCCGGCTGGGTCATGCTTCTCAGCCTTCATACTGGCCGCTGGGTGTAGCAGAGACTGAGGCCTGGATTGAAAAGAAGAAAGAGGCTGGAATGTCGTCAGCCCACGTTCTTCTTCCCTCACCTTTGGGTCTGCGATGTGGGGGATGAACAGGAGTCTCAAGGGTCACCACTAAAGGTGACGGCTCCATGGAGTCAGGGCTCAAGGGTAGCTCTCCCCACAGGCCAGGGGGAGGACCCCTGGCTGCCTCCAGTGGAAACCCCAAGCCTCAGGTTCACAGAGGTCACTGATGACATAGCAACCTCCGTGCAAAGCGAAGGCTATGAATCCACTGGCCAAGCCCGTGCCACCCTGATTGTCAACTCCTGTGGCTGTCACCGCCCCTCAGAGTGGTGGCCTTGTCCTTCCGGGAGAGGGGACAATCAGTCCTCACCTATGTGCTGACCGCTACCTTCTTTCCTGTAACCCGAGCACACAGCAGTCCTCTAGGGCTTTTGTTAATGGCTCCATGTGTTAAGACTTGTGATCTTTTTTAAAATTTTGGTCAGCAAGTGAGTCAGCAAAGGGATTTTATCCAGGAGAGGCAAAGGGCAGAAGGAATGGGCCATTATTGGCCGTTGGCCTACATAATCTTTTAGGAACATTGAAATTTTTGCTGATTCTACCACAAAACAAACAAAAAAGGATTCATTGCCAACCTGGGGTGACTGAGAAGACAGAGCTGCCCCATCCAACTGGTGCCTGTGTCTCTCCCTGGGTGCAGCACCAAGGGGGTTCCCTGGCTACTCAGTTGCCTGGTCTCACCCTGATTCCTGGCTTCCGAGGAGCTGACCAGCCCCACATACAGAGTTGGTTACCCTCCTCCAACATGGGATTCACCCCAGGGGCATCTGCTGTCACCTGGGGGGCTCAGCTTGCACCAGGTCACCAAGGCTGCCCCCTTGCATCTGGTTGGGAGATTCCCAGGTAGAGACTCAGGTCACGGCTCCTGTTTCTTCTTAGGTAGGTGGTCTTCTTGACATCCGACATCTGTTCCCAGAAACAGTACAGCAGAGCATTTTCCCCAACTGCCGAGTTGCAGAACTTTCAAATGCATTTGATTTCAGACTTGCAAATTGTGTCTATTGTTGCCCAAGACCCCACAAAGAAGAGGAAAAGAGGCCACAGGCAGCCTGTGATTGAGGAGGGGCTTCTGCAGAGAGCAGACAGCCCTGGTCCCCAGGTACAGAGGGCTGGGGTCCTTCCAGCTGACACTCAATTCTTTAAACCCAGTGGGGATTAATCTGGATCTCTAAAGGCCACTTTCTTTCACCAACATTACAAAGAGATAGTTTTATGGATTACTATAGCAGAGGGGTATAGGGCAATGCTAGTATTCTGCATTGTCTTACAGTATAAATGCTGTAAAATACAACTCACATGTTTATAACGAAGTCCAGTTTTCAAACTAATGGTCGATAGTCCATTAATACAGGTTGTGAGGTCAATGTAAAGGTTGCTACCAGTTAAAAAGGAAGATAGGGTCAGATAAGACACAGCAGAACAGAAAACCTCATAGTGTTTTGCACATGGGTAGTGAGCGCCCTGTCCCAAGTCCTTTGACCTGTGTGTTCTGGGTTGGGATCGCAGAAGACAGCGAAGCAGTCAGTTCCTTTGTTGCTTCTGCCTGTCTTGCATTTGCCCTGTTTCCTTCACGCCCTTCCCCGTGGATATAAGAAGTGCTGCCGCCTCTTGTCGTCTTGGTTCTGCTTCTGCATAGTCCCCCATTTTACCAGCTGTGCCTCAAGATCCTGGAGTCCTGGGCAGGGACCAAAGTGACTCTTCTGTTCCTCCCTCGTCTTTGACCTTCTCGATTCCCCAGATCTTTGTGGGGTGTTCAAGACAGGACTGGCTCCTTTTTCCTTTACTGAATAAATAAATCGCTCTAAGACGTCTGATTCCCATTTCAGGCCAACACCTCTGTCGTGAAGAATGCGGTCACCAGGGAGGTCCGTGCTCTGCCTGCTGCTCCTGCTCATGTCTTTCTCTGGGGTGCTGAGCTTGGACCTGGAGTCCACGGCTGGTCCTTTGGTGAGTGAATCCTGTGACACAGCTCTCTGATCTCCTGGGAATGCCACAGACAAGAAATATTTCTTCAAATACTGTGGGGACAGAGGGGATTTGCACAAAAGTTCCTGGTGAGGCATTGGGGTGACTGTGGAGAGTGATGGGGGACCTCAGAGCCCTCTGATGGGGAGATCAATGTGGGGCCTCAACAAGACACCAGTGTGGCTTCCAGGGAGGCTGTGAAGTGGCATTGACAACACAGCGGTGCCAGAGGAGGAGCAGAGAATGGAATGTCAGCACAGATTGCTTCCAGCTGGGCATGGGACTGGCACAGTTCAAAGGACCTCATCTGTGTGTGCCCCAGGGAGAGCAGACATGGCACAGTGGGCCACAGGCCACAACTGCGACCTTTACTGACACACTGGATTATTCCAGTTTGAATCTCTCTGTGTAACCAGAGTCAGGGCATTTACTTCTGGAGCAGCTTGGAAGACCCCAAATTGTACTTGTTCACGTCAGACAAGATCCTCTCTTCAACCAGGAAGCCAGGATGTAGGTCCCACAGAGGGGGTCCAGCAGAGAGGGCCAATGGAACTGGGTCCTAGCACAGAGGAGCCTGCTCCCCTGGTGCTCACTGTGTCACCCGTTTCCCTTAGGGAGTATTTGACCTTTAATGACCTTTTATCAAGTAGTCTCTAGTAAATCCTATCTTATGGCTCAGACAGAGGCACAGAGAGGTCTAGAAACTTGTCCCAGGTCACAAGGCCATGCTATGGCAAAGCTGGGGTTTGAACCCAACACCTGCGGCCTTTGCCTCTAGCCACTGTATTCTGTAACTCAAGGGTACTGAGAGCTGGCTGTGTGGAATTCAGTAGCTCTCCTGCTTTCTGTGACTATCACAGGAAGCTGTCATTGTGGGATTCCTGTCTGACAGAAGACTGACAGGTTCCCTGGGGATGACTAAGTTCCCCAGTGCTGTCTGGCTGGGGAGCTACAGAGCAGTGCCAGGAGGATCCAAAGGGAAAAGAAAATCTGAGCATGAGTGTTGGGTCCCGGCCCTCCAACAGCAGAGATGCAGCGGGGCTAGTGCGCAGAGGCCGTGAGACTGGCCCCGTGGTCACTGGGGTGATGCGGGGTTCAGGGTGCAGGCAGAAAACACCTGCTTGACCATCACAATCAACCTTTGCAGATCAGGCTCTGACAAGCAGCATGCAGATCAGGTGAGGTGGCCATTTCCGTTCCTGGAAGCAGAGGGAGGCAAATCGTTCCTGGGCACTCAGGCTCCTGTGTCCCCCGGGCCCGTAGTGCTCCCCAAAATCTGCGTTGCCTAAGACACTCACAGGTGTATGAACAGGAGGCCAAGGCAAGGACTTCTCTAATTGACGCCTTCCCAAATGTCCTTCCAGGTGCTCTGTGAACAGGACCTTGTGAGCACAAAGCTGCTGAGGCCCAGACGTGCAGGTACGTGAAGTCTATCTCCTTGCAGTGAGCACTCTTGCAAGCCAAACCACTGGCACATTTGCAACTCTCCTAACATCATGACCCCATTGCTAAGGCTCCCAACACATCCATCCTTTGGTGGAAAAGGACCCAGGGGCCAACAGAGAGCAGCCTTGCCCTGGGGTGAGGACGGAGGGGTCTGCCAATGCCCTTCCCAGGGCAGCCACCAGCCACACCTGGCTCTGGGTTCCAGCTGAGAAAGACTGAATTTTGTGTCGCTCTGGAGGGAAGTGCTTGTTGGAGAGTCACAGCAGTCCCGGCTTTCCCACCTCCACCCCTCCACTCTCCTTTCCTTCCTTCTCTTGTCTTTTCCTGACGGAGCCTTCCCTGTCCCCCAACAACTCTGACAGCCCCACAGCAGGTGCAGAGCCAGCAATGTGCCCGTCTGGTGTTCTGGAAGACATTCATTATTTTAAAATCAGACCACTGGCTGGAGAGTTTCAACTCTTGTTTCCAAGGAGTTCTGGCTCCATTTGAGCTGCCACCTTCTCGGGGAGCAGCTGTTGATCCCATAGCTGCATGGGGGGGGGGGGTGTTTCCTGCATTTCTGGCCTCACTGCTTAAGGCCACAAAGCCTTTGGGAAGAAACCACTTCCACATCTAAGAGGCAACATTCCAAAAATTTCCAGAGGTGCTTACATTGTTAGAGGCCATTCTGATAGTGACACACTTTTGGGTCAGTGCACATGGTCCTCCTCAGCCTCTAAGTCATTTGGGAAGGTTTGTAAGTCAGCCCATGGGCAGCAGTGGCTGGACTGATCATGAGAAAAGAGAAAAATTGATCAAGAGAAAAGAGCTCCACCCCACCCCAGATGGCAGGAATGTAAGCTGATCTTGGGCTCAATGTATGAGCTATTGTATTGAGTTCTGGTATTCAGAGTGAATTCCGTCCCAAGGTTCCATAGCTTTGCCCTGATTTCCTGTTCTTGTCGTCTTCCTTGTCCCAGGTCACAAGGCCATGCTATGGCAAAGCTGGGGTTTGAACCCAACACCTGCGGCCTTTGCCTCTAGCCACTGTATTCTGTAACTCAAGGGTACTGAGAGCTGGCTGTGTGGAATTCAGTAGGTCTCCTGCTTCCTGTGACTATCACAGGAAGTTGCCATTGTGGGATTCCTGTCTGACAGAAGACTGATTGAGGCTCCCTGGGGATGAGTAAATTCCCCGGTGCTGCCTGGCTGGAGAGCCACAGAGCAGTGCTGTCACATCACAAGGGGAATTTCCTTTTTAATTACTGGATCAAATTTTTAGAGTTTGAATGAAATCATTTGCAAAGGCAGAACCAATATAACTATTTAGTGTCAGCACA
Organism: Petromus typicus; assembly: GCA_004026965.1. Lineage (NCBI taxonomy): Eukaryota > Metazoa > Chordata > Mammalia > Rodentia > Petromuridae > Petromus > Petromus typicus. The sequence continues at coordinate 73,675 of PVIR01000163.1, forward strand.
CAGAGGACTTTCACCTAAATAACTTTAGTAGATGGTCGTCTCGCTGCCCTCCTGATGTGTGAGTGTGTGTGTGTGTGTGTGTGTGTGTGTGTGTGTGTGTGTGTGTACACTGGCTTATGTTTGGCAGGTGGGAGGTGAATTTCTGCCCCTCCTCAGGCTGGTTCTAGAATCTACCCTCCTTATCAGCTTTGCCAGGCAAAAGTGGTATTGTTTGCTCAAAGAGCTGTGACGAAGACCCAGACGTGGTGTCAGTTTGAGGCCAACTTTCAAGAAATACATCTTTGAAACAAGTGTTATGGGACTGGGAGTGACTCGAGGAGGGAGGGAGAGGAGAAGTCCTGGGCGGTTCTGCCCAAGGGAACTGCAGAGGGGCCCCTTGCTCATTCAGGGCCACTGGTGATGCTAGGAGTCGGGGGTCATGGGCCAGAGCAGACCAGACAAATAGCACTGGGGAGAAGGCAACGGGAAACACAGCAGAATGTGAGGAGTCAGGAGGGTGCCGGGGCATCTCCCAGGAGGGAGCTGGCCCACACTTCCCAGGGCCCTGGCACAGGCACAGGGGTGGCCCTTTCCAGGCCCTGACCTCATGGGGTTTGCATTTCTAACCCCCCGACCCTGGGCTGAGCCTCATCTCCACCCCACAGGGTCTGAGCCACACTGATGTCTGTACATCCTGTCATCTCCTGAGTCCTATTGCCACCTTGTTCCTTCATGGCCCCATGATCTAGAGGAGGGTACAGGGTTCCATCTCTCTTCTCGAAGCGCTGACCTCCCGAGGCCTCTGGGCTCGCCGGGGAATTCAGCTCAGACATGACTGCTCTAGAAAGGTCTTTCCTAAGAACTAAGCTACATTTTTTTATAATTCTGCCATTTATTAGTAATAATTTTCTTTTCAGCTTGATTTTGTTTTAACATCTACTTTAGAAGGGTTTGCATTCCTGTGAGTGTATATGCAACAGTCACGCTTCATGTTATTGTTATAGTACTTCAGGGAATGAGACATGGTCCAGCTGGTATCTTTTCAATCTGAGTTGTAGCTGAGTCTGGTTGAAAGGAAATGGGCTTCAGAGTAAGAAAACTATCATTGCAAATCTCTCCTCTGGCCCTTGCTATCTTGTGGCTTAACTTTTCGAACCTCAGTGGCTCCACCTGAAAAGTGGGCACTGCCAACCCACGGGCCCTGGGACCTTCTGGGTGACTGGTAGTTGCTGTTATTACTACTTTTACTATCATTGTCACCTTCGGAGCACACGGGGAAAGAAGGGAATCAGGAGGCCGGTTTCCTCACCAGAGCCGCTGAGTGAGGCAACAGAAACAGCAGCCAAAGCCACAGAGGAAACCAGTGTGAGCTCGAACTCAGCTCTCTGTGATCGCTGCCCCGGGTTTCTCAGGCAGATGGCAATGTCAGGTCCCAAACCTGTCTGGTTATCAAAGTCACCAGGAGGAATTCTTTCTAAAATAGAGATTTCCAGGTTTGCCCTGTAAAGATGATCATTTGGTCGAGGCTCCAAAGGGAGTGGGTGTGTGCATGCGAACATGTGTGTGTGTGTGTGTGTGTGTGTCTGTGTGTCTGTGTGTGTTTGCACAGTGTGCACAGTTGGCACATACCTGAGGGCACAAGGATTGATTTTGTCTGGCGATGAGCCAGGCCTGTTGAATCTCAATAGAGTGTCTGAGCTTCTTCAGAGAAGGCGCCATTCTGCTAGGAGAGGTCCCCCTCCTCCCATCTCCAGGGAGCCACGACACCCAGGCCAAAGGGTCTGAGACTGAGCCAATGACGAGCAAATAGCCGACGAGTCCTCCAGGCTATGAGCTGCTGGAGTCCTTCCTCCCAGGCCTTTTCCTTTGCCTCAGCTCCGTGAAAACCCATACAGATCTGTGCCTGTTTGATGTGAGTGGTGGCGTGCAGACTGCCTTGTGCTCTTTGGGCCCACGTGGCTTCTAGACACATGGAGAGGGAGGGGCTCAGGGCCAGAGGGGACCCCAGGCGAACAGGGCATCCTGCTGGGCCCCGACCCTGACACAGCCGGAGGATGCAGAAGTGGGTGGTACGGGATTGTCACCGACCTCTCCTGTCTCGGATGTAGCTGCTGTCCAGGAAATCCTGTTTATACTGCAGGAGGAGAACTCACTGGCCTGGACACAGAGGAGTCTGGAGCTTGGGGGCCCTCTGCACTGTACCTCGCCACTGTATCTTTCGGAAAAAGTATGCTCCTGGCTAACAGCTAACCCTGTCAATACAATCAACACCCTTTCTGAAATGGTCCCAGTGGGCAAGATGGTGTGTCCAGAGTTAGAGACACACAAACAAAAACTAGCACGCCTTCCAGGACACTGGTTTCCAGCACTGGACCACTGAGGATCAAAAGGAAACAGGAATCTGAGGCAGAGTCATCATATGATGACCAACTGAGATTCTGTGTGTGGTTTTCAGTCACTTCATTTTTCCTGTAAATGCATCTTACAAAGGATAAAACCTATCACGTGACAGCATTCCTAAGCAACTGCACAGACTGCTTTTGGCCATCTGAGTTTGTCACAGCTGGCTGAAGGACATCAAAATAAAATAATCTTACACAGGTCAATGGGTGAAACCAATCTCCTAAGACAAACATGGTTTACAAGTGAACAAATATTACAGCTTTCTGCCATAAACACCTGGCAAGTGGAGCTTCCCATGATTAACCTTCTTCAAGAGCTTCCCACCAACAGTGCTTGGAGCATTTAGAGCAAATCTCACAGTGTTTTGAGGACATTCTTGTAAAAAACAGGGACAGAGTTTTTCATTTTATGATAAGACCTGTGTAATCATGGTTCCACTTTGGATTTAAATTTTAAAGCAATAGTTTTACAAGTGTTCCCATTTCAATGTTTTCTCCCCATTTAAAAATATCCTCGATGCATCTAAGTGGAAAAGTTGTATTTATTAATTTCTTAATTAACAACTGCCTGTGACCTCATGGGATCAAAGATCTCCAAGAGGACTGGCAGACAAATCTGTGGTGTGGCTCAGACTGGCATCTCACCAGGAACTGACTGGCAGGAACCCACGGTGTGCCAGCAGGGTGAGCAGGCCATGGGAAGGGAACACTTCCTTTCTTGGGGATGCTCATACTCAGTGGCCAGACAGGATGCAATAAGCAGGAAAGAACGGTTCTAAGATTTACGCTCGAGGTGTGTCTGGGCCACCTGGAACTGGCCTGCATTGAGGAAGAGAGCTGAAAAAAGCCAGCAGCCTTCAGCCTGAATCTGGAAAAACAACAGAAAGCTTGGGGGTCCATTTAGGCCAGCTTCCAGCTTGCCCGATCCATTGCGCACCTGTGGCATTCTGCATCGCAGGAGGAGGAAGAGCGGGCAGAGGGCGCTCTCAGAGGGCTCTCCCAAGGTCTTCGGCTGCACACACTCAGAAAGTGGACCTGTCACCTGAAGGGCTCTGGGAACTCTGCAGTCTGCCTCTTGGGCCAGGACCACGGCTCAGAGCGTCTGAACTGTGCCTCCTGTTGGTCTCTTTCTTCCAGCCTGGGCCACCACAGTTCACGTTTCACCCAGTGGTCCTTCAACCTGGTCACCCAGTCAGGAGCAGGGTGGGTGGGAGGAGACAGTCTCCCTTTCTCTGAAAACAGTCCTCAGGCGTGTGCCCGGCCTCCACCCACACCTACCGTCTCCCTTACCTGCGGGCCCTCCCCTCCCCACCATCAGTTCTCACAGCCTCGGGGCTCCCGTTTCAGCTGCCCCACTCGGTCTCCGGGAGGAGGAGCACACCATGGACGTCGAGATCAGCTTTTCACAGGCGGAGGCTTCCTTCCTGGAGGTGCTCACAGCTGAGCTGCGCAACCTCAGTTTTCCAATTCGAGGAACTGACACCGACCTGGTGACGACCATTCTGAGCATAGAGATAACCACAGGTGAGTGAAGGTCTGCGGCTTTAGGACAGGTGGCGTCAAAAGAGAAAGGTGTCAGAGCCTTCTCATCAGAGCGTGTGGCCAGGGTGGCAGGGCGAGGACTCAGCGGCCTACATAGAGACCTCCGCAGCCAGGTCTCCTTAGTCTAAGCAGCAGTCAGAGGTCTGTTTGGTGGCTTCTGTGCTGGTTATTATAAAGTGGCCCCAAGATTTGACCAGATCCTTCATGACAAACTCCTAGACCCTCTCTCTGGGCATCAGGAATTATAGCAAGGGCTGGCTCAGGATTCACCACAGCAGGTTCCCTTCTCCGAGGCATCATAGGTCAGGAAACTGAAACTGGGAAGAGATCAAAAGAGGCATCCCGGGCTGGGGAGTTAGCTCAGTGGTTCCGGTGCTTGTCTTGCAAGCACAAGGACTCGGGTTCGATCCCCAGTAACCACATACAATACTGGGTGTGGAGACTCACGCCCAGCAGCAGCCAGTACCACATACCACAGTGCCGGGCGTGGTGGCTCACACCTGTCATCCCAGCACTCGGGAGGCAGAGGCAGGAGGATTGCTGTGATGTGAGTTGGAGGCTGAGCTCAGGGCCAGCCTGAACCACAAAGTGAGACCCTGTCTCAAAAAAAAAAAACAGAAGAGAGCCATCTGGCAGAACCTCCTGGACTTCCCAGGTATCACCTGATCAATGCCTGGCAACATCTAGGCATCAGGGACCCAAGGAGGCTGGGGTGGCTCCCACATGGAGTCTTTCATAAGGTTGTGACTCAGTCTGTTGGAGTCTCCGTGGAGCTGGGAAATCTCCCAAGCCTGTGCATGTTACAGGAGGCTGTAGGTCCTTGTGAGGTGCTGCCCAGAGACCTGATTCCCTGTTCTGCAGGACTCTCCATGATGGGTCCACATGCCAGGGCTGCCAGTGTCCCCAGGAAGCGGGGGGGGGGGAGAGAGACTGAGACAGAGACAGAGAGACAGAGAAACTGTTTAACGTCACAGACATCTACAGCCATCAGCTATTTGAGGGGACTATCCCAAGGGCGGTCACTCCACAGTCACCCCATAACCAGAGCCACCAGCTTCCGGGTGTTCTGCCTGGTGGCACGGTGATAAGAGTGCACATATCGCATTCCGAGGGCCTCTAGAGGGCAGTATGGAGAAGCACCAGGATGCCCTACCTGTGGAGACGCTTCCTGTCCGTGAGGCGGAGGTGGTAACTGCCTTCTCTGTCCCCCTCATGGTTATGACAGTCTGCACCCCCACCGGAAATGAGGTCTGGTGCTCCTGCAAGCCAGGCTACGAGTGGCCTCAGGAAAGATGTCTCCACGGTGCCATCTGTCAGGAACACAACAATGTCCCCTCGGTGAATCCCTGCAGCTGCCTGAAAGGATTCCCTCCCCAGGGACGCTTCTGCGAGCGCCCAACAGGTAACTTCTCCTTACATGTTTGTGAATGACTACTCATTTTTAGCCCAAGTTTATGTTTCTCTGTTCGGTCTGTATTTAAACACTGACACAAGATTGTTTTTTCAGTTCTTACCCTGAAAATGAAGATCAGACTGAATGTGGGTTTCCAGGAAGACCTCTTAAACACAACCTCTGCCCTCTACAGATCCTACAAGACTGACTTGGAAAGAGCGGTAGGTGTTGGTCCTGGCAGCCTCTGCAGCTGAAAGCGGGGCTGACCTGGGTCTCCCGGGTTCCCAGTGGACGGCTTGCTTGGCTCAGCCACACTCTGAGTGTGAGTGTGGAGGTGTTCACATCTACCTGGGATGGAGAGTTGAGAAGCACTAGATCAAACTTGCTCAGGGGACCAGGTGAGGTCAGGTTGGCCCTGGAAGAGCTGTTGTTGGGGGTGGGGTCCAGACAGGACTTGGGGGACCCACTGAGATCTTGCTGCTGCCCTGCTCTTTCCCACACACCAAGAGTGGGGCTTTGACACCCTTCGGGCAGAGTGACCAAGGCTGCACTGGGCCGTGGGCCGTCCCTGCCCAGAGCTCACTGAGCTGCGACTTGCCAACCATTCACTAGGCTGCCAGGTGCTGTCCTATAGGACACTGTGCCCGCCACTCACTCTGACCTCTTGGAAGCTTTGCGGGTGTGCAGCAGAATGTCCCAGGCAGACTGAGACTGTGACTCCTACTCCTCAGGCGAGGAGCAGCCTCCTGCCAACTCCAAGGGACCATGCAGAGATGCCGTTTTCCAGGCGTGCCATGAGGAAGCGTGACTCCCTCAGGAGACCATGAGGACCTCTGCTTTGCATATATATCAATGTGGTCACTCGGCCCAGCAGGGAAGCCTTTGACACACGTGCACATGTGCACACACACACTCACATGACACTAAACAATTTACCTTGAAGAAGAGAGAAAGTCACCCAGTGAGCTTTGTGTAATATGTGGTCCAGGTCCTCCTTGTACATTGTAGTTTCCCTGTAAAGGTGACTTGAGTCAAGTCGCATCTCCTCCAGGCTGGGCACCGAGAGGAACAAAGTTTGTAAAACCCCACACAAGCTCAGCTCCTGCTGCAGCGTTGTCTGGAGAAGATCGGGGTGCGGTTGGACGGGGCCCTCATGGTGACACTCAAATCTGACACTATGTGTGCTGCCCTCCCACGGCCTAAATGACCTCAGTGCCCTTCGGATGTGGAGACGTGTGGAATCCATGGAACCCGCACAGGCTTGTCTCACTGCTTTGACCCGGCCCCTGCCCTCTTTCACTGGGTCCTGATGGCTGTCCCCGCCCTCCCCACTTCCACTCCTCCTGTCTCGGCCCCTTCCCTGGATGGACTCCCTCTGGCATCTGCTGCCCCAACAGCCCAGCTGGACACAGGTAGTGAGGGGTGACTGCTTCAGAGGTCCGTGAGGCTGGAGCTCTAGGTCACACATGGGGAGCACTCAGCAGGCTGGGGAGGATCGTGAGCGCCCAGCTGTGTCCCAGCATGTTGCTCTCGCCAGCCCCCCATAGGTGACGTGACACTGGCCTTTCTGTACTTTTCCAGTTCCGGGAGGGGTACAGGATTTTGCCTGGCTTCAGATCGGTGAATGTGACAAAGTTCAGGTAAGAACGCTGTAATCTACCTCTTTCTATTCGATGAGAAACCAATATGTTAGTGAAGGAGAGAAAAATGCAGAGTTTGGCTGAAATAAAGACTAACACCAGATGTGCACGTCCAAAGAGGCAGAGGAAGTGCTGAGAGGAGTCCCTAACCCTGATGGATAGATGTTTCTGCTTAGAAATCACAAGAGGGAAAAAAAAAAAAAGGACAGGAAAAAGCTGTGTTCATTTAATGCATGCAAGAATTTTGCAAACAAGCACCTAAGTTTGTAGCCTAGAGAAACATACAATGAAATAACTTCATGGAACAATGTTTGTGTGTGTGTGTGTGTGTGTGTGGTACTCGGGATTGAACTCAGGACCTTGTGCTTGCCAGGCAGGCACGGTGCCACTGAACTACATTCCTGGCCAAATAGTTCCTTTATTCTGGAAGATTCGGGCAACAGTCAAGACATAGGGGTGCCAGACTCCAACATACGGCCTCCCGGAGCCAGGCCAGTCACCACCTGGCAGCGTATTTCACTTGCGTTTCCTGCCTCAGGGTGGCAGGGAGCCCTGCCTCAGACTGAGTTTAAAGACAAGTTCTTGAGGATAACAGTTCCCTGGGTGGTTGCTGCTATTTTGTCTTCCCAAACAAATAGATCCCAAGAGTCTAGACTCTCCTGGGTCAGGCACTGCTCCACTGAATGGCGCGGTCTCTCTCCAGCAAGGGTAGCGTGGTTGTGAGCTATGAAATCAAGACTGCGACACTGCCACCTGGCAAGATCCAGAAGGCCAATGAGCTGGTGCTGCAAAACCTCAACCAGACCTACAGGGCGGACGAGGACTCCATCCAGGTCTCGAACAGTGAGTAGCCCATGTGTCTGTTCCCCGCGGGGACCCCGAGATGCTCGGCAGCGGTGTCTGTCCTGCAGCTACCCCTTGGAAGTCACAAGGCAGTGGGAGGGCTGGGTGCCGCCCCTTCCTCTCAGGCCTGCCTCACCTCCCTGCTCTGGGATTCAGGGGAGAGGGCGTCACAAACCTGAGGGAGTAAAACTAACAGCGAGGTGCTCACAGCTGGCGCTGACACCAAACACCACATGGGCACCCTTGTACCAAAGCCGAGAGGCTCGGCCCCTTCCCCACACACCGGCAAGGGGCAAGCCCACAGGCGATGCCCATGCACGGGGAAGTCCCAGCGCCACCACGTGAGAGCCTGCATGACAGAGCGCTTCAACACTTCCTCCCACTCGCTAAATGGGGTGCAGCAGGGGTTTCGGTATGCTGAGTGAGAGGGCCTGAGCTACTTGGGGGGCCAGGAGGGGGGCCACGGTGGGCAGGGCCACTGGACACCATCTGCTATCTCCAGTCTGTGGTCTGGGTGAGGGCAGTTTCTGTCTGGAACCGAGCACTCTGGAGGCACAGGTGGAGGTAGGAACCCCATCTTAGGACGTACAAAGAGTTTCCGGCCTGTGCTGTGTGTTAGCAGACACAGGGCAGCAAAATAAACACAAATCAGACTACAGAGAAGGGAATAAAAGACCTAAACATAGATCCCACGGCACAGCCTCAAGACCCAGCTCTAGGAGATTTCTCATCCAAAAAGTGCTCTCTGTGTTCATGTGACGTCCTTTTCTCCAATACACTGATGATGACATGGAGCCAAACAACTTTTTCAGGGACTCATAGTAACAAGTTCAAAGCCAGGCCACGACCTTAATTCTACACAGTGGCCCATTTCCTGAGAGTTGAATGTGAGTTTTAAAAAACTGTTATTTTCACCAGAGGCCTTGAAAAACTGTTCAGAAAGATTTTTAAATACTGAGAATTGACTACAATATGAGGCTGCTCCACAGTCGTACTATGTGATTTATTTATGAAGTGTCCGGGTCAGACCGGGGACCAGCCCTGAGCAGGACCTCACACAGCCTCCAACTGACTCCCTCTGCCACATGGCCACAACCTTCCTGTGGGATGCATGCTGCGTAAGCAAAGACATCCAAACACACACACATACACATAAAGACATTGTGTTTTTATTTTTACCAGGGAAATAACTCTATGCAGGCATTCTGGGGAATTTCACTGTCCATCCAGCGACAACAGCCATGATTTCTCCAGTCCTCTCCCAAGATCTCTTGTAGGGCACTGATGTTTGGAAAGGGGGCTGAGGTTCCCTGAAGCCCACTGATATCCTGGACAGAATGGCGATGTGAAGCCATGTGTATCTCTCTACAAAGCTCCCAGCATGAAGGGTCCATGGAGAATGGGTCTTTAGAAATTCTTTCTTCCCCAGCAGGCTTTATTTATCCCTGACCATTAATTTGTTTGTTCATTCCCAACTTGTGGAAAATTTACATCAGAGCTTGAGTGAACCCAGGCTAAGTGTTATTGATAAGAAATGATTGACTTTATTCTGGCCAAGAATTCTTATTCCAGCTAAGAATCTCTAAGTGTGTCAGTCCTTGTGCTTTTTTTTTAGAAAGTTTTTTCCCCCAGATAAATATTAAATACAGCTTTGGGGTCCCTGTTCCTCCCACTAGGACACCTCAGTGACCCCAGGACACCAGTACAAAGACCTGGCACTGAAGCCACGTCCTTCACAGCTGGCAGGCTGTGCTTTCTGGGGTCTCTGATGGCAGTCACGGGCCCGAGTGGGAAGACACCTGGGTCCCCAGAGGAGCCGCAGAACCTGACCTGGGCTGTACCTGCTAAGCAGCATCTGGTGTATTTATCTGCTTCCTGATCATAACATCCTTTCTTTGAATTTTCAGATCAAACCAAGTTCTCTATCGCCCCAGCCGTCATCTTTGAAGGGGACACCGTGACCCTGGAGTGTGAAAACGAAGTGATGTCCACCAATGTGTCCTGGCTCTTTGGAGAAGGAGTGTCCAGCCTCTCCATACTCCAGAACAGCAGCAGACACTTCATATATACCACGTTACACATGGTCTCCGTGTCGACACTCACTATCACCAACTTCACCAAGGAGGACGAGGGTGAGGGGCCGAGTGAGCGGCACCGGGTGGAAAACCCAGCATCCTGAGCTTGTCAGACAGGAAGTCTTGGCTCAGAGCTGCACCATAGAAAATCACCCGGAGGCTTTTGCCTTGAAAGGCTTTCAAGATTAATTTATCTTCGACTTTGTACATAGTATTATTTTGTTTTTAATTTTTCAATTAAATTAAAAACCTCTACAGTAGATTTGCTCAGCTGAACTAACCTGATAAGCCACATGTATCTAAAGTGTAGCATTCACTAAGTCTAGATGTGGTGCCAGCCCCACAGCCACGAGTGGGCACATCCCTCACTCTGCCCTGATCTTCCTTTGCCCCACTGCAGGGCCTGTCTCCACTCTTCCCCCACCCTCATGCTCACCCTGAGCAACTGTAGAAATTGAAATCTCAATTCAGAGACTTGTGATGGCCCCAACATGGTCTAGAACTTAACGACCCCATTTTAAACCAAAAGTCCACAGGGCCCTCTCCTCCTTCACAGACAAAGGTGCACTGTGGACCCATGGGTCTCACCACATCTTGGTTGATTCTGATTTTACCCCAGGGATACCTAGGGTCCCCAAACTGTCCACGCCCCCTGGGGCTTTCCAAAGTACCCTACCCTTGTCTCTCACTCACAGACTGGAGCATGCAACCCAAAGGGCATCTCTGCTCTTTCCACTGGGGCTCCAGGAACCTCTCTCTGCCTTCACCCTCCAGCCCCTGAATGCTCCTCCAGCCATCAGGGCTGAGTCTTGGGGCTGGGAATAGGGAGCTCTGAGGAAAACGCCCCCGATTACAGGAGCTGGACCGGCATCCTCCAAGGGAACGCACACAGGTGGTGGTCACAATACACGTTCATTGTATCCTCTGCAGGTCTCTACTCTTGCAAACTGGTCTTAGATATCTTTGAGTTTGACTCCGAAAAATACATCAGGACAACACCCATGAAGATCATAGCAAATGAAACGATAGCTGCGATATGTGACAACCGTCCCGTGTCGCTGAGCTGCTGCATCCAGAATAGAAGAGCGAAATGGGCTGAGATTCAGTGGACGAACACAGGCAACTTGAGCCTTCCAGGTGCGGCCCAAGCCCAGGGAAGCTGGGAGGCACAGTGGGGGAGGGGTGCAGCTGGCTACTTCCTCCTGCTCGGCAGACCTTAGCTGAGCACTAGGGTGGATGTCAAGTCCACAGTAGCCACTGCACAGCAAAGTTCCGAAAGTGCATGTTCATAAGAGTCACGTCCGGTCCTAGACGAGGTCCCGGCCGTAGATGACGCCAGAGGGGTGAGCTTGGTGACGTGCGCCAAGGTACCTCCACCTGCACAAGAGCATGTCCCAGCTTTCTGTCTTCTCTGTTCTCAGACAAGAGCGAAGGATACGATCACTGGCTTGGCACAGACTCTGAGCTTCTCTCTCATTGCTGTGTCTTGGAGTGTCTGCCCTTCGGGCACATTTCAATCCCCACCCACCTTTGTGCTCAGTTGCTTGGTGTCAATTTCCAATCATTTTGGTTGATTCTGACCCGCAGTTCCCACCCTCTCATGTACTCTAATGTATGACTGAGTGAGGGGGAGGAGATGCAACTCTCAACCTGCTAGGGATCCAAAATGCAAGTTCATGTTCTCTAACATCGAAGAGTGAATTCTAGGAACAACAGAAGTTAAGAGCAGGAAACATTTATTGGGAAAACAATAACTTCTAAGAGAGACAGAAGAATTGGAAAATGGGTTGCCTGCTCATTCTGCTTTTCAAAAGCATTTTATTGAGCAAGGGGTGAGGTGGGTTCAAGGTGAGCCAAAAGTGTAAGGCCCAATGGAAAATTATAAGGTAAGCTCGAAGTGGGACCAAACCATAGCCAACCAAAAGGATTTCAAGTGGGGTTTGGGATGTAATTTAGTGGCTCTGAGCCTGCCTCACAAACTCAAGTTCCTGAGTTCCATCCCTGGTAACTACAGGTGCAGTCACTTTGGTAATATTGATTAAATGGGGGATCCAATGGGAAGGTAAGTCCTGTACAAGAAATTTCCCGAAGGGAAATGGGATAGGCAGATTGATGTTTATTTAGAATATCAGTCACTGCTATTCATCTCTGGAGGAAGCAGTGCCTCTTTTCTTTTTATAACTGGTGAATATACCTTGATTGTTTTTCTATGTGGAAGGCCCAGCTTTGCTAACTTCCTTATAATAATTTCTAACTTACTTAGCCATCAGTCGTATGATGATAATAATAAAAGGAAGCAGACGTTGTGTCTGTTTTCTGTAACAGTTAATGCTTGGCCCATTAAAAACAAGTGAAAGTTTTTTTAACTACATCTAACCTTAATCCCAGGTTTAAAGCTGGGATTTGTATCTTCAGTGTGAGAGTAAAGAAACTGAATTCAGATTAAATTACTTATCCAAGGTTGTCATGATATAAAAAGAAAGTAATTAGCATTCCCCCTAGATCTTTTGTTAAAAGATCATACCATCCTGTGGCCAGTGGCAGTGCAGGCTTGCCTGGCATCTTGGATGGAGGAAGTTTGTTTTCTACCTGGGAACCAGGTAGGGCCAGTCAACTCTTAAAAAACACCAGTGTTGTTTCATGCTCGTCTTTGAAGAAAAAAGAAAAACACTTCAAGCTAAAATGTGACTCTGCCCGCTGGAGTCAATTATGTGCAAGTGTTCGCTTTACAAAACTTCTGCTCTTGAACTATGTGGCTTTAAATCTATCAAAAGATCAATTTACAAGCACATTTTCCTGAGTACATCCAGTTTGCAAAGCAAATTCACCTGCAGAGCTTCTGTTTGCGCTTAAAGGTTTAAGAAAAATGGGAAAGGCATATGGGAACTTGGAAATACAACACCTGCCTGACTTTAAAGAGGAGGTGTAGGCACCCTGGGGGAATTCTCACAGGGCCCAGAGACTTGCACAGTTCCTACAGTCCTGCTGGGGAAGCTTTTCACAGCTGGAAGAGGAATTGGAAGAGGCCCTTGAGAGGAACCAGGAAGTCTGAGGTGTTCCAGACACACTGTGGGCCCTTCTGCGACATTCCTATGCCCAGACCCCAGAGCAGGCTGAGCCCACCTCAGAACAATAGGTTTCCTGCCACAGGGCTGCTGCCTGGGGGCCTGGCTGTCAGCTGTATGATGAATTTAGCCTCTGTTCTGGCACTGGGCCCTTCTTCCTTTACCCTTTGGCAACCTCTCTCTGCTGCTTTTTTGCCAAACATTGCACTCTCTTTTAGCACCTAAGTTTTCCAGGGAGGAAATACCTAGCACAGTGTGTTACTCTGAGGTATTCAGCGCTGAATGTGTGACCCTCATCTTCTCATTTTCATGGTGTTTTGGGAGTCACGCTTCCTCACATTGTGGTTCCAAGCAGGAATAAGGAATTCATTTGACTGCACTTCTGAAACGTCTCTGTCTTAGCCCCAGGTCACTACCCAAGCCCCACTGTCACTTCATGAGCACTGGGAACTGTTACAGCTGGGCCTCCCCCTTCAGTTCTCTGCTCTGCCACCTCCTGTTTACCTGCCTGAACATGGTTGTTCGGAAGTGAAGCTCTGGGTATCTATCTCAAAGTCTTACTACTGGGTACAGCCTACAGTAAAAATCTCCTTGTGTAGTGTACAGCAGATATACACAGTGTGATTATAACCCACTTTCTCCTCTCAATCTCATTCTACATCTTTCTCTCAAAAACTGGGTTTTAGGGCTGGGGATAAGGATCAGTGGTTCTGGTGCCTGCCTTTATAAGCACAAGGTCTCGATTGCAATTCCTGGTATATATATTATATATATATTATATATATTTTAAAAAACGCTAAAAACCTGGGTCCCCTCTTGGGCCTTCAACACTTCTACAGCACTCTTCTCCCCAGCCTGGTCACCTGCCACGGTCCCCTTCCCTCTTCCTCCTGCCAACAGGAAGACACGCAGGTTTTGTCCAGGAAGAATAAATCACGTGTGTTGAGCTGGAGGTCACAGGAGAATCAAATTAGCAACTGGACATTTGTTTCTGAAGTGTCCAGCGACGGCATTTCTTTCAGAAACTTCTTTTTAATGCCCCAATTCAGTCTAGTTAATATCAATTCAGTCTTAAAAGTATCATTTCTCCTCTCCTATTTCACAAGTCCAGGAAATAATGCTACAGAAAGCTTTAATAACTTGGTATTTTGTTACTATTTTTAAGTTGAAAGTGTTATTGAATGTTTCATTCAGCATCCTTAGTATCAGTTTAGTTTAAAGAGAGTCATTTTTTCCTATAAAGTGTTAGTTACTCATAGCACAAATATTTTTCCTGACAGGGGAGGAAGGTCTCCAGCCTGGGGCCCTAGAAGGGTGCTAAGTGGAGGCATTATGGGTCTTGGAGGGAGCTTTAGTAGAGGTTGAAGGCCAGTGGTAATTCAAGCCTGCCAAGTTAAATATAATGTGTTTCCAATGCAAGAAAGCTAAACTATAAATAAATGAATAAACTAAAGAATCAGTGATAGGAAAGTGGAAGGTAGACTTGGAGACAGATAGGATCAGGAGGAAGGGGTGGAGGAAGTGGAAGTGCTCAGTGTATATGCGTGTACCACTCCCCAAAATGAGTATCCCCACTCTGTATTTCAAGTGTAATAACCTAATATAACCAAAGAAGGCCAGTTTCATAGACTTGATAAAAAGTAAGCGTGAAGAACAAGAAGGGTGGTGAAGGCACAAGCACAGCAAGAGATAGAAAGGCGGTTATGGCCGGAAGAGCGTTGGCAGTGGGGCAGATCATTTTAGGAGGGGAGGCTTGAGGGTCCCTGGGCCGAAGGGGAGAAGCAGGGGGATTTGAAAGACACAGGAAGGTCAAGGATGATGGGAGGTCCCAAGGACTCGCAGAAACGGGCTCCTCACAGGTCAGAGGTGAGGTGAGCTCCGCAGAGGGGTGCGGACACCTGGACCTGTGAGCCAGGAGATGGAAACTGGGTGATCCGAGCAGAGGTTTGGGAAGTAGGGAGGAAAGTGACTCCTTCTCAATGAAAATATTACACATATGGATCAGTGAGCTAGAGCTGGAAAGGCTGCTTATTTTGGCATGAATGCAGAGGTTTGTTCTTTTACTTTCTGTTTTGAAAGAGTGTTAGAAGAGTGTCTTAGGAAATGATGGCAGTGGGCAGGGTACAAGGGGAGAATGGTGAGACAGGAGAAAGAAAAAAATCAGGCACAGCACCCCAGAGCCCTGGACAAGGGTATGAAGGAGGGAGGGTAGGGGTGCAATTTTAAGGGATGAAACTATTGGTGACTGAGAAGTCTTAACCATTTCCACCAAACGTACTTGGTGCCCATCAGAGTCACTTAACAGCCACAGCCAAGGTGTTGCTTTTGTGCTCACAGGACACGAAGACCAGGAACTGGACTCAGGATGCAGCAGTTACATCGTACAGGCCAACAGGACCCAGTGCCCCCTGAACGTCACCTACATGTGCGAGTTTGTCAGCAGTTACGGAGCCAGGGGCAGCAAGGCCATCAAAGTGACATTCACCCCTGTGGGTAAGAGCTCGGTCCCTGAAGTGTTGGCCATGGACAAGCCACATTTGTGAGAATGGGAATGCAGTGGGCAAGGAAAGCTGGCAGTCCCTTGGAGAGGCCTGGCATTGGAGCCAAGCATCCAATAGGAAATGGAAGAGAGCTCCCTGTGTGCCATTTAAATAGCACGTTTAAATTATATAAACTTTTAAACTGGGAAGGGCAGGGATGAGGAACCCGGCTGTGGGCCGGATGCTATTATTCTCTTATAGGCCAGATGGAGGAGATGAAATGTCTGGGCTCAGTTCTGTGCTGTTACCCCGAGTCCCCAAGAAAGCCTCGGCTTCCTCCCCTCCCAAAGCTCCTTCCATCCTGAAGTCCAGCCCAACCCCCTCCCCAGGAGCCGGTCCCTCTGCTTCTCTCCCATTTCACCAGTTCCAGAAATAACGCCGCAGAGAGCATTAATAACTTGGTATCCTGCTACCATTTTAAAGTTGAAATGGTGCTTTTTAAATGTCTCCATTCAGTTTAGTTAGTATCAAGTTGATCTTAAAACATATCATTTCTCCCCTAAAGCTAATTTCACTCAGAGCTACAGGAGTTTTTCCACCCATCCGTTTTACAGGTGAACTATTTGGGTACAGCAGTGAGGCCCTTTGCAAAACATAGGAAGGGCTGCTGAGAGCAGCTGGCATTCCTCTGGTTACTTAGCATTTGTACAGTGATCACATAGATCCCAGCGGGCCCACGTGACCTACAAGACTCTCAGGTGCTCTCGGTACTTGTGTATTTGTCGGGACAGTGGCCAACTCATAGCAACATCACCATCTCCAGGTGGCTCATAGTAACTCCTCTCCTTTCTGCAAACCAGCTTGCTGTGTGTCTGAAGGCCATGTGTGTGCTCTGCTGAAAAATTCCGGGTCTGGCAGGATAGATGCCAGAGAAGCAGCTTGGGATTCCAGGGGCCCTTTCATTCCACTCTCAGAATCAGCTCCACGTTAAGGAGCTGTCTCTGGATCCCCATGGACAGTGAAGCCCATGGCACCCCACGTACACATGGCTTGCAGTGGGCTCTGAACGCACGAGCCCCGGCTGCTAAGGGACACTCTGGTTTCTTTGATTATAACTGAGATTGAGATTTTACACTGGAAAAGCTGCTCAGGACAGTGGACTCAAGGCATGAATTACTCTTCCTTTGGAAGAGGGAAGCTAGTGATGCAGTGAACATCATCATTTAGAAGTTGAGCTCTGAGAGGGGGGAAAGAGCAAACTATATCATACACTCTGACCCCCCAAAGTATGGAACTAGGGGCAAGGACAGGGCCAGGAGGATGGGGTGACAAAGATGATCGAAATGTGTTCTGTGCACATACAAATCTGCCCAGACAAAACCTATTAACTTGTGTAACAAATTTAAAAACTCGAAACGCAGTAGAGCCCAGAGGCTAAAATAGTAAGATAGTCATGTAAGCTTTTTTTTTGGTAATGGCCTCATGAATATTTTGGATGAAAATTTCTCATGAATCTGAGGAAATTTTCAGACAGAATAGCAAATACAGTTACTATAACTGCACATTATTTTCATTATGTCATTATATAGGCTTAATGTTAAGGTGCCATACGTGCCAGTTTACTCAAACGTAGTGATTCAGACATGAAGCTTTGTGAAAATGAAACATGAAAATGTAGTTGAGGTTTTACTCTTGCTTGTTAAGCCCTGACAGTATAAAGGATCTGATGCTAAGGACTGAGTACACAGAGATTCAAGAGTAGAAGATTCACTTGGAAGTTGTCAGGGGAGCAGAGGAGAATGTCCGAGCTGAGATGCACTGTAGGTGGTAAAAAGGTAGTTTCACAGAGTAGGCAGGAATTGGCTCCACGAACCTAGCCTGATCCTCCCAGAAGGATCTTCAGGAAGTTGGAAGTCAACACCCCTAATGTGCACTTCTCACCCTGCTGACCATCAGGTGATAGTTCCACCCACAAAAAGGAACAGCCTGTGCTCTTGGGGTACACGACGGAAAGGAGTACAGTTCAAAGTGTCACCAGCAACAGCCTAGTCACCCAGAATGCCCAGGAGCAGCCAGGTACCCTCAGCATGGTCAACACACCCTATGTGCCGTCTGTCTGATTAGATGTGTTTGTGTGGCTGTCAGCAAAGAGAAAAAACAGTGGGGCTCTAGGGTGAAATCAACACCCCTAATGTGTACCTCTCACCCTGCTGACCACCAGGTAATAATTCCACCCACAAAAAGGAACAGCCTGAGCTCTTGGGGTACACAACGGAAGGCATTACATTTCAGAGTCTCACCAGCAGCAGCGTAACCACCCAAAAAGCCCAGGAGGAGCCAGGTACCCTTAGCACAGTCAACACACCTCACGTGCCGTCTCTCTGTTCTGTTTGTGTGGATGTCAGCAGAGAGATCAAACAATGGGAAACTGGGGTAAAGTTGACACCCCTAATTGTGCACCTCTCACCCTGCTGACCATCAGGTGATAGTTCCACTCACAAAAAGGAACAGCCTGAACTCTTGGGGTACACGACGGAAAGGAGTACAGTTCAAAGTGTCACCAGCAACAGCCTAGTCACCCAGAATGCCCAGGAGCAGCCAGGTACCCTCAGCACGGTCAACATACCAGTGAGCCGTCTGTCTCTAGTCTTGCTTGTATCCACTCACCAAAAAGTACAAAGAGTGGGGTTCTGGGGATGAAGTTGACACTAATGTGCACCTCTCACCCTGCTGACCATCAGGTGATAATTCTACCCGCAAAAGGGAACATCCTGAGCTTTTGGGGTACACGACGGAAGGGAGTACATTTCACAGTCTCACCAGCAGCAGCCTAACCACCCAGAAAGCCCAGGAGCAGCCAGGTACCCTCAGCACGGTTACCACACCCCGTTTGCTGTCTGTCTGTCTGAACTATTTTTTTGTGTGTGACTGGGTCTTGCTTTGTAGTTCAGGATGGTCTTGAACTCAGCCTCGAACTCAGCAATCTTCCTGGCTCTGCCTCCAGAGTCCTGGGATTAGAGGCATGAGCTACCGTGTCCGACATTGTGGTATGTGGTGCTGCCTGCTGGTGCACCTGAGTCACCACACCCATCCTTTTTGTATGTGGTTACTGGGGATTGAACCTTGGCCTTAGGTTTGCAAGACAGACACTGGAACCATTGAGCTAAATCCCCAGCTTGTCTAAATTCTGTTTGTGTCAGTATCACCAGAAGGACAAATAATGGGGATCTGGGGTGAAATCGACAGCCCTAATGTACACCTCTCACCCTGCTGACCATCAGGTGATAATTCCACCCACAAAAGGGAAGAGCCCAAGCTCTTGGGGTACACAACAGAAGTGAGTACAGTTCACAGTGCCACCAGCCGCATCCTAGTCACCCAGAAAGCCCAGGAGCATCCAGGTACCCTCAGCACACCCTGTGAGCTGTCTCTCTGTTTAGTTGTGTTTGTGTAAATGTCACCAGAAAAAATAAGCAGTGGGGTTCTGGGGTGAAGTTGACACCCCTAATGTGTACCTCTCGTCCTGCTGACCATCAGGTGAGAATTCTACCCCCGTGAGCTATCTCTGTTCTGTTTGTGTGGATGTCAGCAGAGAGATCAAACAGTGGGGAACTGGGGTAAAGTTGACACCCCTAATGTGCACTTCTCACCCTGCTGACCATCAGGCGATAATTCCACCCACAAAAGGGAAGAGCCTGTGCTCTTGGGGTACACGACGGAAAGGAGTACAGTTCAAAGTGTCACCAGCAACAGCCTAGTCACCCAGAATGCCCAGGAGCAGCCGGGTACCCTCAGCACGGTCAACACACCCCGTGAGCCGTCTCTCTGTTTAGTTGTGTTTGTGTAAATGTCACCAGAAAGAATAAGCAGTGGGGTTCTGGGGTAAAGTTGACACCCCTAATGTGTACCTCTCGTCCTGCTGACCATCAGGTGATAATTCTACCCGCAAAAGGGAACATCCTGAGCTTTTGGGGTACACGACGGAAGGGAGTGCATTTCACAGTCTCACCAGCAGCAGCCTAACCACCCATAAAGCCCAGGAACAGCCAGGTACCCTCAGCACGGTTACCGCACCCCGTTTGCTGTCTGTCTGTCTAAACTATTTTTTGTGTGTGTGGCTGGGTCTTGCTTTGTAGTTCAGGATGGTCTTGAACTCAGCCTCGAACTCAGTGATCTTCCTGGCTCTGCCTCCAGAGTCCTGGGATTAGAGGCATGAGCTACCGTGTCCGACATTGTGGTATGTGGTGCTGCCTGCTGGTGCACCTGAGTCACCACACCCATCCTTTTTGTACGTGGTTACTGGGGACTGAACCCTGGCCTTAGGCTTGCAAGTCAAGTACCGGAACCATTGAGCTAAATTCCCAGCTTGTCTAAATTCTATTTGTGTCAATATCACCAGAAAGACAAATAATGGGGATCTGGGGTGAAATCGACAGCCCTAATGTACACGTCTCACCCTGCTGACCATCAGGTGCTAGTTCCACACGCAAAGGGGAACAGCCCAAGCTCTTGGGGTACACGACGGAAGGGAGTACATTTCACAGTCTCACCAGCAGCAGCCTAACCACCCAGAAAGCCCAGGAGCAGCCAGGTACCCTCAGCACGGTCACCACACCCCATGTGCCGTCTCCGTTAAGTTCTGTTTGTGTGGATGTCAGCAGAGAGAACAAACGGTGGACATGATGTCAGCCTGTTTTATTTGTCTCGTTTGCATTCTTTCAGCCAAACTAACAATAACCCCGGACAAAATTTCTGTTTCTGAGGGACAAAGCTTTTCTATAAAATGCACCAGCAATAAGCGTAACTATGATGAGGTATACTGGAACACTTCCGGTGGAGTTAAGATACACAAAAGGTTTTATGCCACAAGGCGCCACCCTGACGGAGCTGAATCGGTGCTGACTGTGCAGACCTCGACCAGGGCGTGGAACGGTGAGTGGACCGGCAACACAGGGTGTGAAAAGGGACAGGTGACGCTCTGGACCTGCCCTGGACATGCTATGCCGGCCAGTCACAGTGGACTTGGCAGTCTTTGAGGATGATGTTTCGTCCAAAAGATGTGGGGGAAGCCCTACGGCCAGGATCCGAGTGAGTATCCTGAGTATTCTGGCCTCTGTAGCCTGAGCTCCTGCCATTGAATTAAGATCGCTACTCCTCTTATCATGGACACGTGAGAGCGCCACTTAGAGGTGGAGAAGGGGGCTCGTGACATCATAGTGCTCACCAGATCTCTTCCAAACCTCCTTGTCTCTGCGTGTGTCAAAATCTTTATTCATTCCCTGGGATCATAGAAGAGCCTTGGAGTAGAAATCGGGAAGCCAGTTTTGAGTTTGATCTACCCTGAACCTGGTGTTAGCCACTTAATTTGACTGAGTGTAAGTGCATATTCAGGGGCTCATGCTTCGTCAGTCAGGTAACCAGAGAACCAGGAAGCAGACTGACTCAGCATTTTTTCTCCCGTGTCCTTTCCCAAGCTGAATAGGGAAGGATAAGCTTCGGTTTGGCTTTTCCAACAATTGCTTCTCTTCTTCTCCTTTGTCTTCGTGCCACTCAGGAACATACCACTGTGTATTCAGATATAAGGACACATACAGTATGGCCACCAAAGATGTCACAGTTCACCCGCTGCCTCTGGAGAGAAACATCATGATCGATCCCTTGCAAGCCAGTGGTCTGTGCACAGACTCCCATCACTTCCGGTGCTGCGTGGAGGAGGATGGAGGCTACGAAGTGACCTTCCAAATGGACTCTGCCTTCTTCCCTGCTGGTAAGATGTGGGCTGCTGAGCTCTCAGGTAGAGAGACTGTCGGAGATAGCATGGGATAGAGTGGCTCCCATGAGCTGGCATTACTTTGCTCTGCAGTTTGAGGCCACATCTTCTGATCCTAGGAGGGTGAGTCTGTCCTCCATAGTGGGAGCTCCTGGAGGCAGGATTGAGGTGCCAGTGTGGGAGCTGTCTTCCTCAGGGCAGCCAGCAGGGTAGTCTGGGAGCCTCTTTCTGTGCCATAGGAGAGACATAGAGGTGGAGATGGGGCTCAGGGAGAACCTGCCCAGCACACAGAGTGCCCTGTGATCCATCTCCAGGACCCTGAAAGGAAAAAGAAAACAACAATCCTCTTAAATGCATTACTGAACATGTAAGAAATAAGAGAAATAGTGAAACATCGAGACCGTAGAGGTAAAGAAAGTAGAAATAATGCTGAGGCTTCTCTATAGGCATCTGCCGAATCAGATGCCCAGAGCTTTGCCAGGAGGGGCAAAAAGGAAAAGCTCTTGTAACCTAAGCAGTAGGCGAAGTGGTCGTCACCATAGGCACAATGTTTGGACCTTCCATGGTGACATATTCTGAAAAAGGCCAGGAAACAGAATCTATCTGCCATAGTACCGGCCTTGGCCTACCTTTCTTGTTGGGCAATGAGAGTTCTGACAGCCTCCCTCCCTCCCAGCCTTAGGCTCTGACCTTTCACTGGGTGTGTGATTCAGGAACTCCAGGCTGAAGAGTCCTCACCATAAAGCTACCCATTAGTTAGCACCCTATGTCACCCAGAGTCCCTCTTCACATCCTCTGTGGTAGAAACAATCCTCCATCCCACTCCCTCAGGATTCCTAGGATGAAAGTCAACAAGCACAATTTCACAGTCGTGAGACTCAGCATAGGTATCTTCCCAAGCTCATTAATTTTTTTCAATAACTTAAGGATTTGCTCAAGGCGAGACATCATACTAAGCAGCAAAGGAAAAGGATGTAGACCCATATTTCAGTATCTGCAAAGGCCCATGGCATTGGCAGCCACATACAAGGCAGTAAATATTGGAAATGAGTGCTACAGGTTGGAAGAATGGGACCAGTGCAGCAAGGCAGGGCTCCAGGAAAGCCTGGAGCGTCGAGAGAGGGTCGCTCCAAAGGGCTTGACAAGCACAAACGTCTGGACAGCCACGGTCCAGGCCCAGATGTGCAGAGCTTCCCAGGTGGTTGAGCCCCAGAAGCTGTCAGGATATAGGAGTGATAGGGTGACCTTCACAGGAGCGATGGACTAGTGGTGAAGAAAGACCCGGGGAGAGATGATACTGAATCAACATGGCGAAGGCAGGATAAGATGGAGCAAGGCGTGGGGCATGATGGGCTTTTGGTAGGTGGAGGGATGGATCTGAAGTTTGTCAGGAGTGTTTTCACAGAAGCATATGAAAGACGTGCCATGATCCATTCCTGAGAAAGTTTAGACAGGTTTATTGATGTTGGGTCATCCTGACCAAACTGGACATGTGTGTCATGACTTCTTATGCTCCATGTCTCTGCCTTCAGACAAAGAAGTAAAGGGAAAGCAAGTGTGCTACAAGTTCAACTCCACCGCACACACAGTCTCCCAGTGCCCACAAAATGTTGATGTGTTCTGTCATTTTACCAACGCTGCCAACAGCTCAGTCCGCAGTTCTTCCATGAAGCTCACCCTGGTTCCTGGTAAGTGCGTTTTAAATTGTGATTCATTTGCCCATCGGTTCTCTAGAGATTGGAGGTGGGAGTGAGGCGCAGAGGAAATAAGGCCTGTGAGGAAAGGCAGCCCTCTGTGGAAAGCAGGGAGGGCTACTGGAAAGCCAGGGATGATAATGAGACAGTCCGAGGCCTCCGCAAGGTCACTGAGTAAAGAGAACCAGGAATTTGCTCTCAGTCCTCTGCTGCTGCACCTCTCCCTTCATTTCTGTGATCCTTCCTTTTCCACTTTCCAACTAGCGAAAAATGTCACCTGCCGGGATCCGGCCATCGGGGTTGGGGAGCCTGGGAAAATCATCCAGAAGCTGTGCCAGTTCTCAGACGTTTCCAAGAGTCCAGACAGTGCCATCGGTGGGACTATCACTTACAGATGCGTGGGCTCCCAGTGGCAGGTGGAGCGGAAGGGCTGTATCTCACCCCCCATCAATGGCCTGCTCCAGCTGGCGGAGGTGAGCCTGCCCCTGCCCTGTGCACCGGGACCCATCTGATTCTCACGCTCAGGAAAATGGGCCAAGAATGCCTGGTGTTGTTCCAAAAGCTATTCTTGTGTGCCTATTTCTAAAGGATACTCAGGCCCAGAGATGTTTAAATGCAGCAAATCATACCAAGCAGTGTTTTGTGCAGGGCTAGCTCTGTGTCCAGCTGTGAGGGCCAGCACATCACACACTCTCTCTTAGCCATCTCCTTTGAGAGACTTCAATGTCCAACAGTTACTGTGTTCTCAAAGAGAGGAGTAATATAAAAATAGAAAGAAGTAGTCAAGCTTTATGCTTTCCCCAGTCTGAGATCACTTCAGTCCTTGTTTGGTGACCTCTCTTTCTGCAGGGCTACTCAGGCTGCTGCTGTGTAACAGGGGAAATTCCTGTCTTGATCAGAGTTACTAAAAGGTGCTTCTGTACTTAATGTACTGTGCACCAGAGATGCTTCCAGCTCACTGAACTACAGGGACAGTGGTGTCTTTAGATCCCAATTCCGACTGATTACCTTACCACTGAGAAAGGAAGAGCTGAGAAATGTGAAAATACTGATTTGTGTCTTAGCGAATTACCTTCTGTCTCTCCCCTTGTCTCACACCAAACACATTAAAACCCCTACTATGTGAGAAGCATAATTATAGATGCTGGCAAAGTAGAGAGATTGAGTCACCTTGGCCTCAAATTGATAAATAGTAGACACTACTCACTTATTCATCACTTGGAACCAGGGCATTTGTGTTAGACCTTGATAGTCTAAGCATGACAGATACAAATTATCCTAATCAAGGAAGATCAAAAATATAATCCGAAGCCAGAGCCCTGAGGGGTTGTGCAAAGGGATGGGTAGGACCCATGAGCTGGAAGATTCACATATGTTCCCTTTGCTTGGGCTTCTGTTATGCTAGGCTCTGATCAAGAGCCCCTCGCAGGACCAGAACCTCCCCACATACCTCAAGAATCTTTCCCTCAGCACCGGCCAGGAGGAGCAGGAGCTCCAGTCTTCCCCTGGGAGCCTGGGCGCCATCATCAACATCCTTGATTTGATCTCCACGGTTCCAACCCAGGTGAACCCAGAGATGATGAAGGTGAGGCTGGAGCCCGGAGCTCACCTGTCATCCCTCAGGACTGTGTTCTGTCTGTCCCCCACCGTGGTAACCACTCTTTTCCTTCTAGAGCAAGCATCTGAGTATTAGAGACTGCCAGCTACAGCTTTTTGGACACCATACAATGTTTCCAGAATTCATTTTAGGGCCATAAGAAAATCAAATGGAATGAATTCCTATGTTTTCCAGGAATTCAAGGTTTTCAGAATGGGTACAAAATAGGATTCAGGGCATGATGGGGTCTTCTGAGACTGTCTTGCTGGTGCCCTGCCACCCACCAAAAGCCTCCATGGAGTGGGGTGCTCAGATAAAACTAACCGAAGCAATGAATGTCCCGCCAGCCTGCTGAGTTGGCCTGACTCAGGGCAGTAGGGTTCTGTGGTCACCGAATGCTCTGTGAAGCACCACAGGTGCCAGTGGGGTCTCCTTCTTTGTCATCTTCTTCCCCTTCTCTCCTCTCAGTGCCATCCAGGGAGTGGTTCCAGGGAGAGGGTCCTTTTGTCTCTTTTGCAGCTGAGAGGGTTTTGTGTCATTTATAGGACGTGCTGGCCACTGTGAATGTCATCCTTGGCAAGTCCGTCCTGGGCACCTGGGAGGCCCTGCAGCAGGACCAGAGTGGCCAGAGCTCCCAGCTGCTGCACTCAGTGGAACGGTTCACCAAAGCCCTGCGGCCGGAAGATGGTGACTTTCCATTCCTCCGCCACCCCAACGTGCAGATGGGGAGCATGGTCATAAAACCTGGGAAACCCAACAACTACCAGCAGAACTTTCACTTCCCGGACTCTGAGCTCTGGGGCAACGTGACCATCGGAAAGCATCAGCTGGGGAACCTCCAGGAAGAGACGTCAGTGGTCACAGTGGCCTTCCCAACGCTCAAAGCCATCCTCACCCAAGATGCTCAGAAGAAGCCTTTTACTAACAGTTTGGTGTTGACCACCACTGTCAGCCACAATGTCACTGCGCCCTTGGAGATCTCCATGACTTTTAAGAACAACCACAGGGCAGGAGGGCAAATCATGTGCGTCTTCTGGAACTTCAGCCTCTCCAACCACACTGGGGGCTGGGACAGCCGCGGGTGCCGCGTAAATAGTGTAGACAGGGACAGCATCATCTGCACCTGTGACCACCTGACCTCCTTCTCCATCCTCATGTCCCCGGACTCCCCAGACCGGGGCTCTCTGCTAGAGATCCTGCTGGATATCATTTCCTACATTGGGCTGGGCTTCTCCATCCTGAGCTTAGCAGCCTGCCTTGTCGTGGAAGCCATGGTGTGGAAATCCGTGACCAAGAACCGAACATCCTACATGCGCCACACCTGCATCGTGAACATCGCCGCCTCGCTTCTGTTTGCAGACGTCTGGTTCATCGTGGCAGCTGCCATCCAGGACCACCACTTCCCACTCAACGACATGGCCTGTGTGGCTGCCACCTTCTTCATCCATTTCTTCTACCTCAGCGTGTTCTTCTGGATGCTCACACTGGGGCTCATGCTCTTCTACCGCCTGGTCTTTATCCTGCATGACACGAGCAAGTCCATGCAGAAAGCCATCGCCTTCTCTCTTGGCTATGGCTGCCCCCTGGTCATCTCAGTCATCACGGTGGCAGCCACCCAGCCACAGGAGGTCTACACGAGGAAGAACGCCTGCTGGCTCAACTGGGATGACACCAAGGCCCTGCTGGCTTTTGTCATCCCTGCACTGATGATCGTGGTGGTGAACATGACCGTCACCGTGGTGGTTATCACCAAGATCCTGAGGCCGTCCATCGGGGACAAGCCGCACAAGCAGGAGAGGAACAGCCTGCTTCAGATCAGCAAGAGTGTCGGGGTCCTCACGCCACTCCTGGGGCTCACGTGGGGTTTCGGTCTGGCCACCGTGTTCCAGGGGAGCAGCGCTGTGTTCCATATCATATTCACCCTGCTCAACGCCTTCCAGGTGAGTTCTGGGCCAGGGCACCGGGGAGACTTCAGGCCTGAGGGGCCGGTGAATGATAGAAACAGACCTAGGAACCCAGAGGATTCCTAGTGAAGGAGGTCCAGCCCCACAGAGCTCCACGAGAGGGCAGCACGGCGTGGCCCTCTATTCCAGGGGACCTGTGACTCCTCATCACCAGCACTTTAACTTAGCTTCACTGCGCCAGTGTCTTCCAAATACCCTGATAAGACAAGCAGGAGGGGACTCACTTCCTTCAACCAGGTGCCACTTATCCAGGACCCTCTTGCTGTCACCTATTGTCTCCAAAGGGAAAATATAGCTCCTAAGCCAAGGGCTGTCTCCAGTGTCCCCATAAGCACTCTATCTTGGTAAGGCCTCATTTACTGCTCAGCATAAGGTCCCCAGTGAGTGGTGAAGACCTTTGTCCAGAGCCCAGTCCCCAGTGTCCCCCAAAGTAAATAGATGCTGCATACCACATGGTTTCTATGGAAACAGGTGTTGAAGGATAAAACAGAGGATGCCTACCAGACAGTCTGCTTGATTGTTATATACAATGCAGATACGTCTCTGCTCTCCTGTAGCTGGTGACAGTGCAGGCCGCTCTGCTAGAAGAGCTGAGACACAGGGGCACACAACCAGCTTGAGGAGTGGAGTGAATAATTCTGTTCCACCCTTGGAAAATGGTGAGGATAGGAGACATTTGCCCAGGTTTTCAGGCTCCTGGGAGCTGTGCAGAGGCAGCCAGTGGGTCTGGAGGGGAAGCTGTGGTAATGCTTCCTGGGTGCTGGGGACACAACCCTGCCAACCCTAAGTCCTACTTTTGGGCCAGAGGCTCTACACTCTATGGTTCTTATTGATGATCCTCAGGCTGTGTGTTTGTTAGAAAGAGCTAATTGTCTTACTCAGGCCGCAGATTCTCTACAGGAATGGGTGGGAAATAACCTGGATCTGAGTGATGTCAAATAGCATAATAGCAGGATGTATCACTCCTATCTAAGAATATTAGAAAGCAGTCTCCTAATATCATGCCAGGTAGGGCTCTAGTGAACTCTGGACCAATCCTGCTAACTCGGATGAGTGGAAGGCAGGAAGAATTCACTACCAGACAATTATATATCGCATTTCACCGGACAGTGTAACATGATTAAACTGGGTTTCTTTTTAATCCTTTCCACCAGGGATTATTTATTCTGCTCTTTGGCTGCCTCTGGGATCAGAAGGTAAGAATACCAACAGTTCTGTGTGTCTAAAAGAGTTGGAAGTATGCAGCCGGTTGACTTTATATGGTTTCTTTTAAACAATGCAGGTGCAGGAAACACTGCTAAACAAGTTTTCACTGTCCAGACGGTCTTCCCAGAACTCCAAGGTAACCACTCTGCCAAGGACTTTCCATCCTGTAGCATCGTGTCTCTTGCTAGTGTGAGGAAGTGCTGCTTCTTACCTTGGGGCTGAGTACAAACACCTCGACTGCCATGCCTCGTTTTGGTGTAGATGACTGAGCAGTCACCTGCTCCTCACCTTGGTTTGCTTCTTGAACAGAGCCCCAAAGTAGCCATTATCTTTAAGTAGGTGGCCCCCACCTCCTCATGGCAAGCCTGCTGTGACACTCCTCTATCTAGTCACCTAAAAACCTAGACTGTTGGGGGACATCTAGATATAAACCAATAACAACTATGATTCTTGAACGTATTGGACTGCTTTTCACATGTCAGCAAATACTAGGAAAACCTACCAAACAATAAAATATACGTTGAGCTGGGGGTGTAGCTCAGGGGTAGAATATGTGCTGAGCATATGCAAAGCCTGGTCTGATTGCTTGTGCCAATCAAAGAAAAAGAGAAGAGGGAGAAAAGAGGAGAGGAGAGAAGAGAAAAGAAAAGAAACCCAGGTATTTGAAAGCTATTTTTCTAATGCCTTGAAATCCCAGCATCTCCACTGGGTTGAAGGGTTGGGCTTAGAAATGTAGGTGAGTCACCAGCAGAGGGCAGCCGACCACCCCTCCTGCAGGTCTAGAGGCCCTGTTCTAAACAAATCTTATTTTCTCTTTTCTAGTCCACATCTATGGGTTCAACTACACCTGTGTTCTCGATGAGTTCTCCAATATCAAGAAGATTTAACAATCTTTTCGGTAAAACAGGTACGTAATGACTTTCTGGTGCTCTCTGTTTGGCCCAGACAGGAGCTTCGACACCCTAGTCATCCATATTCCAACACCTCATGGCCTTTCTGTGAAATGGCCTCATTTAGGCCAGAGGTTAAATAGAAAAACTTGCTTACATTTTTACAAGTTACCAAGACATTGGTACCGAGGGCAGCAGCCTTTAATGGGTAATTAATAATCACTCATTAAGAGTATGAATGGGCTCCTCTATGGGCCATACTAACATTACCATCCTTTGAAAAATCCTACTATATAGGGCTGGGGATTTATCTCAGTGGTTCTGGCGCC
Source organism: Petromus typicus (assembly GCA_004026965.1). NCBI lineage: Eukaryota > Metazoa > Chordata > Mammalia > Rodentia > Petromuridae > Petromus > Petromus typicus. The sequence goes on from PVIR01000163.1 coordinate 102,544, forward strand.
TGTCTTGCAAGTGCAAGGGCCCGGGTTCGATCCCCGGTAACCACATACAGCGCTGGGCATGGAGATTCACCCCAGCAGCAATCAGCATGGTGGCTCACGCCTGTAATCCCAGCTCTCAGGAGGCAGAGGCAGGAGGATTGCTGTGATGTGAGTTTGAGGCTGAGCTCAGGGCCAGCCTGAACCACAAAAGCGAGACCCTGTCTCAAAAAAAAAAAAAAAAAAATCCTACTATAGATCTCTGCTGAAGATTTCCTTCCTTTCTCTTCTTTTTGCAGAGTTCACTTGTTAACACATTGACATTCATTTAAAAATTAGCACACTAGGGATTGTCCAAGAGCTATAGCATTAGAGGGACAGTTGCTATAGGAGACCGGAAGTGGACAGGGTGACTGACTCTGGGGAGTGAGTTCCAGCCACTCTGAGAAATCAGAGTCCCTGTTCCATACCACCATGCCCTGCCAGAAAGCAAGGTCTAAAATTTTCCAGTTTGGGAGACAGAACAGATCACATTACTCCAGTCTAAGTCTTTTCACAGGAAAGCAGATCTCGAGTAAACTAAACCCAGCATTGCTAGGGCTCCAGAGGGCTTTGTGTTTTCCGAGTTACACGTCCAATTCCTGGACTTTCTTCCTCATTCCGAAAGCCACTGACCCAACCTATTGGGAAATGATCGCAATGATGCAGGCTTTTTGTTTCTGAATCACTGGATGAAATTTGGGGTGCAAGCTTTATCCCTAGGGTACCAGGATCTGAAATAGCTGATCACTGCTTCTGTGCGGTCTCCATGGCCTAGGGGTCCATAATCACTATGATTTTGGTTTATGTTGGCAGCAGCCCCCAAGGTCCCCCCAGGCAATGACAGAGACGTGGTTAGCAGCGACAGCTCAACAGTGTGATGGTAGGGTGGGCTCCGCCCTCCCCACACCCCACACACTTCCCTGTCCCTGCACCATCCCACTGCTGCCCACTGGCCTGGCACTGCCCAGCCTGCCCTTCCCAGCAGCCTGTCTGTTGCTGGCCCGTCCTCTGCTTCTTTCTGGTCTGCCTTTCCTTCCCCTATGAATTTCCTTTGGTGTACCTTTCCTCCCTTTCTAAACTTTAGCCTCCAGGTCCCTCCTGACTAGGTCCGAGTGGTGCATGTGGCGGCATGGGGGAGGAGCTGCCCACCTGCAGGTCCTGGCTACGGGGCCCGAGCCTGTGAAGGGAAGAAGCACTTGTTAGCCGAAGGCTTGCTCAGAGCAGCACACCTGTGCCTGGTGTTCTCTGGCTTCCGGGGAGGGAAGGGTGGCACAGGTTGGGCCCCAGGCGTGACGAGCTCATGAGCCCTGGAGCTGGCTCCCTCAACCCCAGGAATGTTCATGCTGAGTCCACAGGGGTCTTCCATGAGCCTGAGGCAGGGGCTGCTCTGTCTTACAGGAACCTACAATGTGTCTACCCCAGAAACAACCAGCTCATCAATGGAGAACTCGTCCAGTGCTTATTCGCTGCTCCACTAAGCACTGAAGACTGGCCACACGGCCTCCTGAGGGCAGCGGATGCCTCTGAGAAGAGACATGAGCAGAATCAGGCCGCTCTCCACAAAGCCAAGGGCAGATGCGAGAGAGACTTGGTCCCCAGGACATCTCCTTCTGTCAAGCCAGAGGGAAAGGAGTTGTGTCTGTTTCTGCTCCCTGCCCGCCTGCCCGGGACACCCAGTGTGTTGTATAGTATTTAAGTGAACCCTGCATCACCCAAGGCCCAGTCTGTCTCTACTGTAAAATAGGATTCTCAAGGGACATTTCCTTCTCTTGCCATTGGCTACAAAGATAATCTTTGATTAAAATAATAAGTAAAAACACTAGTTCCTGGGAGATACTTCAGGGAAGGAAGGGAGGAGGAGAGGGTGTTAAGGGAGGAGAGGCAGAGAGGGTGAAGGAATGAAGGAATACAGGACAGGAGAGAGGCAGGGAGGAAAGAAGAGAGGCAAAGAAAGAGGGTGAAGGAAAGGAGGGAGGGAGGGAGGGAATGAGAATGAATACATAAAAACTACACTAAAGACCACATTTTAAGATTTCCATGCTAATGAGAGTGGGGAAAAAATGCTCCTGAGTGAAAATGGAAACTAAACTATGGGGAATGAGTTTGATGTCTTCCTACTATTTTCATCGCTAAGAAGGAAAAAAAAAAAAAGACTGGAAAATGGGAAGATTTCCCACATCTTCAAAATATTAAATAATAATCATTACTAGTAACAGCCCGAGGAGGCGGGATTCCCCGGATGCCAGACACAGGTCGGGCCTTTCTCACTGAGGCCTGAGCAAGAGGACGGAGCCCTGCTCGCCTGATGCTGTTTGTGTGCCAGGTCTGGGAGCCCACCGCTCACTAACACCTCTTCGGTCTGTTAGAAAAGCCTGGCGTTTTATTCTGTTCTGTTCTGAAAACAGAAGTTATGTCCTTGACAAACCTGATCCGCCCTGAAAATGGACTCCACCTGTCTCGCATGTCAAGGTTCTCGTCAAGTACTTTTCTTCAAGGCAGCTAAGCCATCGCCATCGCCGCAGTGTGTCCACTGCCACAGTGCTACGGTGGGCATGGTGGCCTGGCATGAACCATGTCTCTCCATCTTTGTGTCCCCAGGCAATTATGCATTAAGAGTTCGGTGCCATTGAATTCATGTCTATTGCAACAACTAGAAGAGCTTCGAGGGAGGGAGGGGACAGCGGCCGGATCTGCTCTGAATGGCGTTTCACTCTGACAAGCAAATGGCAGAACTTCCCCCAAGTACTTGACTGTGCTCTGTGCCTGTGTGTCTTGTTCATATGTCTACACTGCATACAAAAGTAAAATACCTATTCTGACTGTATCTGTAGAAGCTGGTTTGTGCCATAGATGCTGCAGCCCGAGGGGAGGTGACAGTGAAGACGTGGAGCCCCCGGGACAGGACTGGACAGGAAAGAGGCTGAGATGTGCCCACCATCTGCATCTCAGCATCGAACCCTCTCATAACTCCTCCTTTCCTACATTTTCAATTTTACTGCTGTCCTCTTCTCTGTGGAGGAGGGGAAGGGGCAGTCGTCCTAATGATGCTTCATAGCAATGATTTCTGTTCCCGCAGACTCACAAATGCCGTGGCCATCTATTCCCGAGCTCCCAGAGAACTGTCCCAGGGGAAGGGCTCAGGTGTGAAGTCCAGAGAGGATGCAACCATGGGCTTTAAGCGCAGGTGAGCTCTCTGGGAAACAGTCAGGCTCATGCAGAGCTCGGCTCATAAAAGACGGGAGACCAGGGTGGGCCGGGGCTGCTGGCGTTAGAATGGATTCCAGGGAAAGACTGAGCTGGAAAGAACATGAGGTCACTGAGCCGGGTGGTCTATTGAACAGGAAGTAGGTCAGGCCTCTGTCCACTGATTGGCACAGGCACGTGTGACACAGCATAGTCACACACAAACTCAGAGGCACACGCACACATATGCACACATGTGTATACACATGCAAATACACAGAAGTTCATATGCACACACACAACACAACACAGAGCATGCGTGTGCCTCACTTTTCCACAGCACTGCTCCATCTGAATTCTGTGAAAGCTGTGAAAACAGGAACTGAAGAAGCGCCTGCGGTTCTGCTCTCCACACTGTACACACGGTGGTGCTGGATGCTGTCCGGGAACATCTTGACACCAGTGCGGGAGGGCAGAGGTGTCAGCTGCTTCCTACAGCAGCCTGCAGCAGATCCAAGAGCAACCTTGGCGCTGCCCCGTCAGGCCCCGGGGTTGATTAGTGCCATCCTTTCTTCTGCATCCTGCCAGGTAGCCCCACTCCAGGGGCCCTGGGAAGAGGCATTTGATTTAGATTAAAAACCTACATGTATATGCTGTTTTTTTCTGCACTGTGGCATTTTCCTAGGCCCCAGGGACTCTCTGACAGCTGTCCTTTGCAAAGTACAGGTTCGGAACCCTGCAGCTGGGGCCAGGAGACAGCTGGTGTCCAGCCCTGCGCCCCGGCTGCCCACCTGCCTCTGCTGAGGCATGGACACCACCTGGTGGACGCCAGCCCCCATAATCTATCAATGCAAAGATTATTTCCAATACCCATTCTACTAATAACAAACTCTCTGGTGTGATTTGAGATGGTGATATTTAAAGTTTTGCCACAGATATTTCTCAAACTTTTTACTAAGATCCTGGGACTATTTCCTAATGACCCTTGATGTGTGTGGATGCCGGGAAAGATCCTGTGGGGCTAAGATGATCCCACACTAAGACATATACCCCATCTTTTAAAACTTTTTTTTTTCACGTTGAGACAGGATCTCACTACATTGCTAAACTGCCCTGGCTGGGCTGGAACTTGTGATCTTCCGGCCCCAGCTTCCTAAGTGCTAGGATGATAGGCATGCTCCACCACCCCGAGCTATCACATATGTTTAAACCCTTTCCCTTGTGTCAGAGAAGGAGAAAAGTGAAGACGGTGAATCTCAGTTTCTCAAAGGAATCTCGGTTTGAGACCCTTTAACGAGACGTTAAAAGTCGAAACTCCATTGTGTCTGATGAAAATGGAGTATCTGGTGAACACACCACAAGTGAGCTTCCGTCTCCATTCCTGACCTGGAACAGAAATGGAACAGTCTCCTTGTCTTTATTATTCATTCATTTATTGGTTCATCCATGTTCACCTACTGTGTGCCTACTGGGTACCACCGGGCACAACGTGGGTACAGGGTGATGTGGTAATGCGGACTCCAGGTCCCTGCTGGAGGTCACAGCTGTAACAAAGGTGATCACAGATGATGCCCAGAGCCACGAGCCACCCCAGGCGTATTAGGATCATGCACCATGACAATAGGACCACAAAGGGACAGAAAAACAAAAAGACCGAAACATGAATTGGAGGCCTGGTCCCCCAAGGTCAGTTCAGGGCAAGCCGGCTGGCAACTGCCCAGATCACTGACCACAGGGAGGGAAGGTCGGAGTGGAAGTGGCCTCTCCATAGCCTCGTAGTGTCATGGTGGGTCATGGCCTTTGCCTTTGGATAATTATAGAGAAGACGGCAAAGGTCAGGAAGATCACACTGACTGTGCCTCCGATCATCAGGCCCAGGGTGCTGCCGTGCACCTGCATAGCCTGGCAGCGCTCACCCGTGTAAAAGAAAGCATGTCCAGAGATGCACCTGGGGAGGGAACATAGGGCGCATGGGGTTACGTTACCTCAGGTGCTGCTTGGCAGCAAGACTGGCAGCAAGCAGTTCTTGAGCATTCTCGGCCCAAACACCCACCACCCTCAGCTAAGTTCAACCCCAGACAACCCTTCTGAGTAGAGGTCAGGGTCAGGCTATGTTCTCGTCTTCCACTGGGGCCACAGAAATGGTGGACAGTCTGCTCAGTCACAGGGCTATTGCTTCACACAGGAATCTATTTTTTTTTTTTTTTTTTTTTTTTAGATTTTTTGAGACAGGGTCTCACTTTGTAGTTCAGGCTGGTCCTGAGCTCAGCCTCAAACTCACATCACAGCAATCCTCCTGCCTCTGCCTCCTGAGTGCTGGGATTACAGGTGTGAGCCACCACGCCCGGCACTGTGGTATGTGATACTGATTACTGCTGGGCATGAGTCTCCACGCCCAGTATTGTATGTGGTTACCGGGAAATCGAACCCAGGCCTTTGTGCTTGCAAGACAGGTGCCGGAACCACTGAGCTAACTCCCCAGCCCTTCACACAGGAATCTCAACCCTGAATGGTGCATCTCCACAGCAGCTGTTGGCCACCAGGAACAGAGGAAGGAGAGTGAGAAAGATGAGGATGGACATTGTCCCTGGACATGGGCCTTGATAAGAAACAGGAAATTCCCCAGGTAGAGCTTAATATAGCCCATACTGGTTGGGACTTTACAACTTGCAGACACTATCAAGCCAGGCGTTCCCTTAAGGTTAGTGTTAGTTAGCCCACTCAGTGTCTCTCAGACTTGCCTGAAAGTTCAGGCCTAGTCAGTGTGGCCGACACACCATAGGGATATGATGGGATTAGAAATTCCAGCAACATCCGGGTCACTTAGTGCAGTGTCTCTGAGGTGGGGAAGAGGTAACTGCAGGGACTTGGGACTCATTTGCTCTCAGAGTGTCAGACCACCACACAGGTAAACTCGGGTCCAGTTGAAAAGGTCACATCCTCAGGCTGTGTGGTGGAGGCCTCGACCTAGCATGATCAGTGCCCTCACTGGCCTGCCTCAACCCTGCACCTACCTGCAGCTTGCCATGCCCTTCACATTTACACACACGCCCTCGTTCTGGCACGGGTTTGGGTCACAGGGGTCTCTGAAGTACTGTGGCCAGTTGTCCTCCAGGGGGCCTGTGTTCTCCACAGACCGCTTTGGTCGGCCCAGGCTGCCTGGTGCGGCTTCATCTGACACAGCCTTTCTAGAATCTTCTCCCAAGGCCTGCTGCTCCTGTCCATGGAGCACAAGGCCTGCAGGGACCAGCCTCTTGTCTGCTGCACGAACTGGAACTTCTGTTTGGCTCAGGTGGGTGAGGTCTGTGAAATAGAGAGGTGGTGATGAGGACATTCAGGGCAAATAACTGTGATTAGCATAACTCTCAGAGGAGGTCCCCAGGCCACCTCTGCCCCTGATGAACACCCCTCGGTGATGTGAAGAGTGGCCCTGAATCCAGCTGATCCTTGTGACGCTAATTCTATAAAGCAGTCCTGTCACATGTACGTATTGAACTTGCAAAATGAGGCGTATCATCAGGCTGGAATGAGACTGAACCCAGCCAATTGGTACAGGTCAGAAATCACTGAAATAGATGACACTTTAGAAAATGCAGTTGTGCTTTCTCCCAAAGATAATTACAAGTGTAGTTTTCCTCCAAAGAAAGGACACGTGCTTTGGGAGGTGCTCAAATGGAACATGAGAAATACATATACTGAATGTCCCACAGTGACTGATAAACTTAGTTTTTATGTGTCAATTAACAGTACTTAAGAAAAAAAAATAAGGTGAAGAAGGAGATTCCTGGTCAATTGAGGAAAACGTTGGTTCTTTGTTTTTTTTTTTTTTCTTTTCCCTTTTCATTTTAAACTTCCTGTTCAAGAAAAACCCCATTTTTCCCAAGTTGCTTTAGAATCAGTAGGGCACACAGCACATAGGGATATTTATTGATTCAGGGAGACCAGCAAAAGTACCTTCGAAGCTCACAAAAACGATGAGGTCATCATTTTTAAGGAAGCTCCTCCGTTTCAACATCTGGTGGGAAATGGCATTGTTCCAGCCCATGGCAACACTCCGAAAGCAATTGCAGGCATTGTCGTAGACACCCACCCTTGAGGGCCTGTCCCAGATGACAGAGCCATTGATTGCTGCAGTGACAGGCAACATAAAGTCACATCATCTTGTGCAGGTCACTTCCCCATGTACCTCAAAGGAGCACCCATGACTTTGTTAATCCGAAAAAATATGTATGTCACAAAAAGGCAGGCTATTTGCTGTCCTGGTGAGAATTGGGAAGTGAGGGACATAGATCAGTTCTGAATACGTGTGTGTGTGTGTGTGTGTGTGTGTGTGTGTGTGTGTGTGTGTGTGTGTGTTTGTAGGAGAAAGAAGGAGAGAGAGAGAGAGAGAGAGAGAGCCTGGGGACCTCCTTCAAGGGAGCTGCCTCCTCCTCAGCCTTGAAAGCCATGACCCTTGTTTTGACAAAATGGTTTGCTCCATTTGAATGGGCATGAGCTTATTCTGTGGACACGCACACAGTCAGCAGTATTTTCGGAGTCAGGTGATTTGCCCTGCACCAGGTCCAGCGAGCTCCAAGGATCTGACGGTAAGGGGCAGCACCTGTCTAGTCAGCCTGAGCTCTGGCAGGTAGCTGTCTACCTGGCACAGAGACTGTGTGTCACAGGCCCCAGCACCTGCTTGAAGAGTGAGATGAGGAAAGAGAAGGAGCCAAATATGGCACTGAAGATCTCAACCTAATTCTCCAGTGTGAGTGTGACATTGGTACCTAGGGCTATTACAGTGAAAAAGGAATTCACTGCCATGAATCCCCCTTGGACACACTTATCCCATTATTCCAGCCTCTTTCAGAAGCAGCTCCGGAAGTCCCCTCTCTCAGTATTTTTTTATCACACCTTATACCTAGCAGGGGCAGGGGAGTGTGACAGGTATGTTGTTCTTACATAGGTGTGAGTTGCCCATGTCAGTCTCCGAGCTGAGGGTGGTTCTCATTTATGCCCAAACCACTGACCTGAAGATGTGTGGGACAAGGACGTCGTGAACATCAGGCTCAAGGACATCCTGTTCTTGACATCGGCCTCTTGGTCAAGTATTGTCAAGACCGCCTGCCTGTTCTGTACTGGCCACTCCAGGATAGCGTCATTCTCCCCACTGCACAAGTGGAAAGTCAGACTCAAGGAGTCAGAGGCACTGGAGGTGACTCTGCCATGAGGGTACAAGGTCACCCCGAAGCCGTATCCCTCAGAGTTGTAGAATCGAGGGCTCAGGAGACTGTCCCCTTTCACGGTGTCCTGTAGGACCTGGGAGAAGTTCCGTACTGTCCACACCCCAGTAGGGCATGGCGTCTCTGTCAGGGTAATGTCGTCCAGGGAAATGCCCCCAGGTGAATTCTGAGGGCTGCCTTTCGAGCCCTGGAACAGGTAGCGAAACTTCTTTTCCTCTTGGAGCGTCACGTGGGCAATTTTCCAATTATGGTCCGAATCCCCTGAGGATAGACCAGAGGAGATAACAGCTGGGGCCAACATAGAAGGGACATTTGCTCTGAGAGTCACTGTGCCAAGATTATATCCTGCAAACCTCACAGCAACCCTGCGAGACAGACACTGTTACAGATTGGGTCAGTGGCCTCTCAAGTGTCCTGTCTAGAATGGGAAAACAGCTCTAAAAAGACATCCTAGCCCTGTTTAACAACCAGGTGTGAATGTGTTTTCTACGGTCATTTAACTTCCTGGGCTCGGAGTTTCCTTCCAAAACCCACTCATCCGCTCTCTTAGCCCTAAAATATCTAAGTATTTGGTTGAACCATACGCATTAGGTGTTTTTAGTCAAAGCCAAATAATGGCAATTTCCTAGGGGCCTTCTTTTTTTTTTTAAATTATCTTTATTGGTACATTATGAATACACATGATAATCACATTCAACATTAAGAGTTTGTACCAGAATATGACATGACTTGATTCTCATTTTTTTCCCTCCCTCCCCGCCCTGCATTCCCCCCCCCGCCCCCTATATATACAATCTTTGTTTTCTTTTTTCTTTATTATTACCACATTCGTTTTCCCCTCAGGGCCTTCTTAACATGCATGGTGTAGCCCAGTAGTACGGGGTTTGCTAGGCATATGCAAGGCTCTGTGTCCAGTTCCTAAGCCTGAGAAATAAAAAGTCTATAACCCAGGCTCTTAATTTATAGCCTGCTGCTCCTCATGCCCTCTGGCTGCCTGGGCAGTTCAAAGCTTTGGGGCTAAACTTCTTACGGAAATGCACAAAGCAACACCTGGGCACACGAAAACGATAGTGAAGTTAATAGAAACATATGGTCAGATTCCCTGACACAGGTGAGTTACTTCAACACATTGAACACGGACGCCATTTTGTGTTCTCAGATGGTGAAAAGACACTCTGCAGCCCGTCATTCAAACACCGTGTCTCCTATTTTCCCTTCACTTCTCGCTCTTGCACTTTTCATGCTGTCTCTCCTGGCCCTGCCTTGGTCCGAAGCACTAGCAAACATGGGTTTCATTAACATTGGTTGTTTTCTTACCGAACTACTTCTAGTTTTTGAGTAGTTCAACACACAACAAGGGTTTAAACTTGCCAGACATCAAGGTAGGCTCTTGGGAAGGAGGAGGGCGGAGGCCCAGTGGGAGGAGGAGAGGGTGAGAAAAGAGAAGAGGGTGAAGGTAGGAAAGGCGAGAAGGAGAGGGCCCAGGTGCCAAGCCAGTGCCCACATACCCTGGAAGGTCTGCAGTTTGACCAGCTTGCGGACATTGCCGGTGCCATCATCTCTTCTGACCCAAACGACCAGTCGATCCGAGGGGCTCCCTGTCATTTTATAAAAAAACTGCAAGCACTGCTGCTTCCTCTTGGGGTAGAGAATCCGTGACTCCAGCAGGGCTGCCTCTTCAACGGCTCCGGTGCCGGTGCTGAAATGCATGGAGTAGCCAGCACCTGTGGGGACAGCAGCCCAGTGTCCATATCTGGCTTCCCAAGTCCCAGCTGCCACCCCTCTCCCCTGGGAAAGGTGACGTGGGAGAAGCAGTCTCATCCAGGCAGCCCCAGCTAAATCTCTCCCATGGAAGATCAGTAAGCATCCTGGGCAGGAAGCATCCTGCCTTAGGGTGCACAACTAACACAGCAGGGTCAGTGCTGTCCACACCTTGCCCGGGTTCCCAAGGGAGTGAAATATCTGCCCCTGAGTTGAAGAAACCCAGTCTCCAGCCCTGTGAGGTAGACTCACATTTCCCCATTGGCTCCTCTGCTTAAATCAGGAGAAGAAGAGCAGATGCCTCCTGGAATAGGAGCCCCAGGCTTAGGTTTGGACTTTAAGTATCTGGAGCGGCTCAGGGTTCAATGTCCCCCATTTCTACTCCAATGCCTGGGTTGTTTAGCAGGTGTAGATACATGCGGGACTAAAACGTGGCTTCCACTTGAGGGGAGAAGGAAGCACTGAACGAACACAAAGAAGGCAGGGAACATCTGTCAGCGCCCCAGCTGGAGTTCTCCTAACCAGATGTCTCAGACCTCCCTAAAAGCGAGCCAGTGACTATCCAGACAGGCAGGCTGTTTGGAAAGCAGTGCACTTTCCAAGTAAAGCACACTGCCGAACTCTTGCCCAGAAGGAAGCTCTTTAAGTTATATCTAGTCCTCAATACCTTATCCCAGAGAAACATTTCACAAGGGGAACAGCGGGGGACCACTCCACGCAGCTGGGGGTGTCAGGCCGTGCTCTCGCTGGCTCTGCCTGCCTCGGGCAGGGAGTTCTCGCCTTCTAAGTTCACCACAACCTCTGGTGGTTCACATATGAACCGTGGGCTTAACCAAAGGCATCAGCATATCTGAATGGCTTCAGCACACCTCAGAGGAAGGTCTATCCCTCTGTGTGTCCTTCCCAAGGCTCGGAAGCACGAGCCTTCTGCAGCAGGAAGCACTGAGCACTTGTGAGGAGAACTGGGTCTCATGGGAGGCTGGACTCCCCTCCAGCTCCGTCACGGACTAGGTGGGTTCCTACTTCCTGAGTTCAGATGGCAGTGGGTCCATCCCATGGGTCCTCCAGACTGTTTGGGTCCCAGTGCCTGCCTGAGCAATGTGTGGTTCTGCCCTTTCCTTTCCTACTATGGTGCTAGGATCTTCTGCTAGCAGATCAACAAGATCATGTTCCTCTCTGCTAGCCTCACAGGGAGCCCATGGGGAAGGGGCGTCAGAGGTTACCATGGCAACCACAGCGCACAGCTGTGTGCAAGACACTGTTGTCCTTCCCAAGGTGGGAGGAAGTGGAGCCTGGCGTCCATGACAAACCCAAGTCCCCTTGGGAAAGGATATCAAACTGAGTCTCAGACAGACATGGCCTGAGTGACTTCAGTGGAACCCAGTCCTTCAAATACTGTCACCTCTGTAATCCCACCCTCTGCCAGAGATGAGAGATTTCATGACAGACACGTAATGAAGTAATGTGAACATGGAAATGTAAATAAATGGAGGGGCTAAATGTGCGATTCAGGGTGGACTGTTTGCCCAGCACGTGAGAGGCCCAGGGTTCCACATCAGCATCACTAAAACAGAAAAGAGAAAATAAAACAAAGGAGAAAAGACAGACAGGAAGATGGAGAGAAGAGAAAGATAAAAGAGTCTTGTGAAGTAAACATCCTGGTGTTCAGGGAGTTTTATCACAAAGACATTTTTGTTCAAAAAGCACAAATGGCACCAGCAACTTCCTGTCCCCCCAATTACTAAGAGTTATTAGAAAATTTTACGTGGGCTGAGGATATAGCTCAGTGGTTCTGGCCTCTGCCTGGCAAATGCAATGGCCTGAGTTCAGGCCCCGGTACCACATACCACAGTGCTAGGCGTGGTGGCTCACGCTAATCCCATCACTTGGGAGGCAGAGGCAGGAGGATTGCCACAAGTTCAAGGCTAGCCTGAACTATATAGTGAGTTCAGGGCCAAACTGAACCACAAAGCGAGACCATGTCTCAAAAAAAAAAAAATTTTTTTTTTACATGATATATAAGCCAGCATTGTAGTTCCAGTAGAAGGGACTTTACCCTTACTTACAAGGCCACATTTTACCAACCACCTGTCCATGTGACCTTCATTGACCCCGAATTACATCTTACTTCTGCACATGCAGAGCCCTGATGCTCTTTATCAGTGAATAGCTAAGATAAGAGCAGTGCTCTTTGTTCCAGTTCAGATTCTCAGGGTTGATAACTCAGGATACGCCTGGGACGACACACGCCAACCTCTGTGACCCAAGTAACCCCTCACCCCGGCACTTCTCCACCACCCACCTGTGCACCGGCCGCCCAAGGTGTGGTCCCCCTGTCCGGCCTGTGTACTGTCCTCATGGACCCAGTCCGCGTCGTCTCGGGTGCCCTGGATCATCCCGCAGATGTTTGTCTTCTCAAAGGCACAGTGATCCAGAAGGGTGTGAGTCGTGGCTGCAGGTGACACTTTTGTCAGGTGGTTAAAAAGACAACTGCAGCTCAGCCAAATGGTTAATGTCTTAGCCACTGAAACCTCATCGGCCCACACGGGAGCATGAGCTCTAGTTTTCTAGATTTTTTTTCAAATGAAAATGTGATTGCAATCAGATGCATCCCAGAACGTGTCCACAAAGACACAGCCTTTTCTGTCTCACAGAACCAAGATAAAAAGATCTCTAAGCATCCTTCACTAGGCAGAAGCCAACAGGGACTCCTCTAGATCAGGAACTAGGTACTTAAAGTGCAGTACTTAGTGGACTTAGTGTTTGCTGTATTGGACAGAATGAAAGATTGCCTCTCTGAAGACCAGTGGGATTGTCTAAGAAAACATCCCACCCAAAGGTTTAGCTTGTTCTAAGAATAAACTAGGTAAGGAATCTTCAGGGCGCAACAACCTTCAAGCCCTTTGCCTGTGTTGGCCTTGACATAATTATGCACCTTTCAAAGGAAACTAAAGAATTTAGGCCCTAACAGCTCTTCCCATCAGCCTGATCCTTTTCGTGGGTGCAAGTCTGTGACTGATTTCTTGGCCGTCCTACAGAGTAGGAGCCCTAACTTTTCCAGATCCAGAAGTCAAGCATCTTCATTATGTGGTCTCCCCTAGTTCCTTAAGCAGCTGCCTCAAGAAGAGAGAAGGGGTTGAGGGAGAAACTAAAGCTGAGAGCAATGTCCCCACCCTAGCCCGGATTCTCACAGCAGTTATACATTCGGTTCAGCCTCTCTAAGTCGATGGCGCTGAAGTCCAGTCGCTGCCCAATAATGGAGTTGAACTCGGGGATCTTGGTCGTGATGGTGGGGACACTGTCATTCTGGTTAAATGAGAAGGGTGCATAGTGCATCACTGACTCGTAATCGTAGGGCGTGTTGAGGTCTGTGATGAGGCTGTCCGTGTATGTGTTGAAGTTGTGCTCGTAACCTATTGGGGACAAGATACACAGACACAGAGGTCAATGATCTCCTCCAGCACTTCTTTTTCTTTTTCTAGTACTGGGGATCAAACTCGGGACCTCATGCTTATGAGGTAGGCGCAGGAACCACTGAGCTAATTTCCCGGCCCCTCCAGCCAGATGCTCAGAGACTCACAACCAAAGCTTTGACATAAACAGATATACATAATTTAACATTACTACAATGTATAAATCAATATACACGAATTATCAATCAATAGTATGGTAATATTATTATAAAGTAATACATATAAAATTATTGGGATTGACCATAAACTATCTGTTGTAGTATGCAAAGTATATACTTATATTATAAATTATTAAATATGTGAATATATTTAAGTTAAAACTGTGTGTGTGTGTGTGTGTGTGTGTGTGTGTGTGTGTGTGTGTGTATGTGTGAGTGTGCGCTGTGAGCAAGAGAAGGTAAAACAGAGAGGTTTTCCAAAAGGCAGAAACAGATATTTTGAATCCAGGAAAATGCTCAGGACATGTCCTTCCAACAGCCAAGCAGCTGGGTCTCTGAGTCTGCCTGTCTCTGTACCTGGTCAGACTAGGACGTACTGAAGGGTGGAGGGGACATGGGCACCCTGCCAACCGGACTCACACCCTGAGGTCTAGAAACACCTTCAGGAAGAGGAAAACAAAGTAGGAAGAAGAGAAATTTATTTTCTCACCCAAATAGGGAAGATCGATCTTTGACTGAGATCTCCATGGGAGAGGAAGGGAGCTACACCCAGGAACGTGGAGTGAAATTCTGACCATAAAGGCTCACAGATATTTACTTCCTTCTTGGAAAGTGATAAGAAAGCCAAACAAGGGCTGAAGATATAGCTCAGTGGTTCCAGCACCTGTCTTACAAGCGCAAGGACCGGGGTTCGATCCCCGGTAACCACATATAATACTGGGCGTGGAGACTCACGCCCAACAGCAATCAGTACCACATACCACAGTGCCGGATGTGGTGGCTCACGCCAGTAATCCCAGCACTCGGGAGGCAGAGGCAGGAGGATTGCTGGGATGTGAGTTGGAGGCTGAGCACAGGGCCATTCTGAACTACAACACCCTGTCTCCAAAAAAAAAAGCCAAACAAAATATTCATAATTCTTCCACCACACGTTCAGCTTCTCTGTCTCCCCTTCCAGCTGATTAGCAATTAGAGAAGAGACAGGGAACTGCTTCCCGGTGCCTCATACACCGCGACCCACGGAATAAGGAAGCACGGTGTGCCCGGAAGAGCCAGGGACGCCTTCTCCCTGCACACGAGCCCTCCTGCGTGGCACAGCCGCAGTGCTGATGCTGGTTCTCCTGCTCACGGGGACTTATGGGACTCAGGTGTGTTCAAAGTAGGACACTCTTGAAAGACTAAAAGACCATGGAGGACAGAGGGAAAGTGACTCCTCCGAGAGCACACAGTGCTCGGACGCTGTGAAGTGACAGAACTGTGGGGAGCGCCCCCACCCAGGGAGGTAAGGACTGAGGCCCCCCTGCCGGCAGGTGACCCCTCGGGTAGCCCACAGCACTCTTCACACTTCCTGAATTGAATGCCTTCACTTCCCATACAAGCATCAGGTTGGAAGGGGATCTTTTATTCTCTTTTATTCAAGGATCCTCATCAGGATAGTTTGCAAATGAATAGCTTGAGTAATTTTTAAGACTTAGCCAGTGCATTTGGCCCTGCCAGGGACCTTCTGAGATCCATGTCATGAAGGCTGTGGAGCGTTCCCGCACGCCCAGGCCACCTGCAAACTTCCTGTTGTGAGTCAGATAGAAAATATTCGGGGGCCGGGGATTTAGCTCAGTGGTTAAGGCGCCTGTCTTGCAAGCACAAGGGCCCAGATTCCCGAGTAATCACATACAATACTGGGTGTGGAGACTCACGCCCAACAGCAACCAGTACCACACACCACAGTGCCGGGTGTAGTGGCTCACACCTATAATCCCAGCACTCAGGAGGCAGAGGCAGGAGGACTGTTGTGATGTGAGTTTGAGGCTGAGCTCAGGGCCAGCCTGAACTACAAAGCGAGACCCTGTCTCAAAAAAAGAAAGAAAGAAAGAAAGAAAATATTCAGGGCTTTGAGGCCCATATTTTTTCTGTTATTGCTGCTGAGTTCTGCAATTGCTGCCAAAAGCAGTCACAGGTGACACATAAACCAAGGGGTATGGCTGTGTTTCCATAAAATCACTGATGGCCTCCTGGGAGACCTCAGAGGTTGAGTTTTTCCTTAACAGAAAGGAAAAACCACAGCTATGACTCTGGACAAGGGATAGGCCCGGGAAGAGAAGTTGTGCTGCTGGTACAACAGCCTCCTCCTGAAAGCCTCCTCCTCAGTGAGACAACAGGACTGGACCACTACAGTGAGGAGCAATAAAAGTCACAGGGGACCCTGAAAAATAGTGTTGTCCCTGTTTGTTGGGCTGGATGTTTCCTTGGAAACAGTTCTGCTGGGATTGCATGCAATTTAGATATGCGCAGTTGCACCTGATAAAAAAATCAGATTGGAGATAAGCAAATATGTGTTGAGTAATCCAAGTTCAGGCAGAGCTTGACAAGTCTGCAAGTCCCCTCACAAAGGGCTGGCTCTCTGCAAAAGGCCTCCAAGCTGGCCTAAAGCCATCTTTAAAATATTAAGCATTGTCTTCTTTAAGACTTAGGGATGGGAACAATTTTCTGATTTCTTATGAGCTCTCCAGAAAAGCCAAGTATATGTGCAGTAAGGTAAGAAACGCAGGTGGGAAACAGATAAGACACTATCTCAGTCTTTTGACCCATGACTCCAGGCCTCTGTCAACTCTGCACCCTGGCACATTTAGTTATGGCACAGTTCCCACTAGGAGACAGACACATCATGCCTCATCTCTGAGCATACAGGCACAAACACTTTCCTAGATCGGACTGGCAGGCAAAGATGGCCCCTTGGCCTCTTGCATAGGTATTAGCACAGGTTGACTTAGAAAAGCACAGAAACAATTCCGATGCCCCTGGGCCGTGCTGTCCTCTGCAAGCCTCTTCCAGCCTTCTGTTCCACACACAGGAAGTTGCCCTGATCCCTTCACAGCCCCATTAGGCAGGGATTGTAACAGAATCACTGGTTGCCTTTCCGGTAACTCTCACATTGTGTGGGCTTATTCTTCCTACTCCCCGGGAGCAGGGGTCACATCAGCACAGCCATCAGGATGTTCCCAGAAAACTGCACAGATGATACCCATCCCCATCCCGCCTGCTGGGCTCCCAAGCACCTGGGATAATTTCAGCCCACTGGATGGTCACATAGTCATCACGGTCAGTCCTTGACTGCTCGTGGTAAAACCCCAAAGCATGCAGGATCTCATGCTCGACGATGGCTTTGTAGTCGCAACCCAGGCCAATGGAGAGGTTCTGTCCGACGTGTTGGTCGCCAACCATAGACCAGCACCTTAAAGACCAGGAAAGGGAAATATTTTTCTAGAGAATTCTTAGCTGCAATTCAGGGGACCTCAGATCACAGACCAGCAGAAAGCTGGGTTTGACTCTTTTTTAAAATTATGCTTCTTTGCAGTGAGATGACTCGAAACGTCCTCCTCTAACTATATGGAAGTGTTCCAGTGAGTACTGAAGACATTTGACACCTGCCATGAGACAGAACACCAGCACCTGCTCCTCCAACCTCGTGTCCTCACCATTAAACTCTCCTGTCATTCCTCCACTACCCTGGAAGCCAGCTGCAAATCTTGGGGCCCCTCGGGCCCTAGGCTTGACCTTCCTCGTACTTCCAGAGGAGCACACTTCTTGGTATCCAGTAGCAGTGCATCTTTTAAAAAATTTTTAATAAAGGAATAAGCTGAGAAAAGATCAACTCAGATCTTTTCTATGCATTCACGTTGCATCATCAGTATTTTGCTTTTTGATTTGCTACTTCTCTGTGTGCTTTGTCTAAGAGGCTGAATCACATGCTGACTTCCTTTTTCACCTGTGGTATCCAGTTACAATCAGTGAAACCCCAGGGTCAGAACTAGATGAACTTTGCAGACAAAACCTGGAGACGGAAGGGGCTGCAGCACGAGGAAGACTTCCAGGGGTGACGTCTGTCACCAGCAGGTGATGACTTGGCCTCCCCATCTCTTCTAGCTTAAGTTAGTTGACACACAGAGCACTAAAGAAAAAGTGCTTCTTTTTAAACATACCATCCACTTATTCTTAGAAATAAATATCTGTGGAGAATGAATTTATATCTAGAATTTTTCATAGAGGTACAGCTAAGAGAGCAATTAATTTAAAATAAAGTCATTAAAAGTGTGCCATTTATCATTCAGTATACTTCATTTTTTAAAAAAAATACTGTAAGCTAAAACACTAGGAAAAAAATTGAGATATATTTCTCTGGATCCTAGGCTTATCTAAATGGTATACAGTATTTTCTGTTTAGCACATTAAAAATATTATACCATTTACAGATTCACAATGACAGATTTAACTTTTGCTTGTAGTTTCCTCCAAAATTCTTCTTATAGTCTACAAAATAGATGTGTCACTTTTTGTAAACCAAAGGCTACAAGACTTTCACACTCTAATACTTTGTACTAACCCAGAAAATTGCTGAAATATGATATACGAGCTCTCGCCTTCATAGGGCTTGAAATCCACGCAGGACTTGAGGCGGAACATTTCAAAGGCAGAGAGGATCGCTCCTTTGGCGTTGAGCCCTGTGGACATCGGAAAGGATGTTCGTAAGAATTATTAAGATCTTGGACAATAGACACAGGGAAGACCATGCCATTGCGTGAAATCCACAAAGGGTTATTACAGAAGTTTGGCAGAAAATAGGTCCTTTGAGAACTAAAACTGCACAATTAGACACGCACATAAACACAGTGTGCATACTTTAGATGGGCCCTGCAAATACGAATATAGAGTAAGGATAGACACAGGTGTACGTGGCTGGAGAAAATGGTTTCTCTTCCCTTTTCTCCCATTCAAGCAGACGTTTTTGAGCACGCTGCCTCAGGAGAAGCCATGGCAGGGCCAAGACACAAGTGCTCTGTGAGTGACTCTGTTTTCTACACACAGATAAAATACCTTGGAAAGAAGCAGTAACGATAGAAAAGGATATTCCCACTAGCCAAAAGGAGAGAGCACAGCTGAGAGAAGTTTGCTGGTTCCTAAAGCCTAAGAATCATGCATGGCGGATAGGAGATGGTGAGGGAGGCAGCTGGTCGGGACATGAGCGCTGCTCAGCACAGCCCTGGGAGCAACTTCTCCACCAACACCACAGAAGCTGGCCAAGCCCAGCACAAGAGGTGCTGACTGGCAGCCTGTGGTGACCACAGCCGAAGATTGAGTGCTTTTCCCTCCACTGACACATACACACCCTGGCCCAGCGTGCATGCCAAGGACAGGGAAGAGAAGGGTGCCAGTAAAGAAATGAGACTGTTCCCTACTTTGAGTGCAGTTTTCTATCCCCTCAATTCCCCAAAGGCTGAGATTCCAAGTAAACACTGAGCAGAGTGACATGAAATTCAAGCCTCTTCCTCACACACTCAGTCTTATGCATTCCCTCAAAGCGTTTCTGATTCTCGGCAGCTTGCCGGGTAACTGTGCCATGTTTTCCTGGCAATAACTTTCTGCAGTCACTTGCCATGGTGAAGATCCCACAGCCAGGACAACATGTCAAGGTCATTACAGAAAGGGGTGTGGGAGCCTTTGTCAATAATCGGCTGATCGCAAGTGTACAGGGTTATTTATGGCCACTATATTCCGTTCCATTGCACCAAAATAGGGCACTGGGAATGGACAGGCTCTTCAATAAATCGTGCTGGGGAAGCCGGAACTCAGCTCCTTCTTCTCACCCTCTGCCAAAGTCAGCTCAAAGTGGATGAATGACCGAATGTAACATCTAACACTCTGAATCTGCCAGAAAAAAAAGCGTAGGGAAAACACTTCAACACCTCAGTGTAGGTGATGACATTTTTATTAGAAGAGCCCAGAAACAAGGACTACAAAAACAAAAAGCAGACAAATGGAACTATATCAAATTAAAAAGCATCTATGCAACAAAGGAAATCATCAACAGAGTGCAGAGACGAGATACAGAGCTGAAAATAAATTTGAAGCTATTCTTCTGACAAAGCATGAATATCCAGAATCCACGAGAAACTCGCAAAACTCAGGAATGAAAAAAACTCAATTTAAAAATGGCCAAATGATATGAATAAATACCACTCAGAAGAAATACAAATGGCCAATAGGCTTTTGAGAAAATATTTGGCACCTTTAGCCAAAAGAAGATGCAAATCACCATAATCAGGTGTCACCTCATCCCAGTTACAATGACTATCATAGAAAAGACAAAAAAATAAAAAAATAAAAATAAATGCAGATGTGGATATAGAGAAAAGGAAATTTTACACCACTGGAAATATAAATTAACATAGCCATTACAGAGAACAGCATAGAAGTTTCTCAGAAAAACAAAACAAAACAATTCTTCCTTATGAACCAGTTAGTTATTCCACTTCTGGCTACGTATCAAAGGGCAATATTAGCATGTTAAAGAGTTTCCTGGACACCCATGTTTGTTGCTGACTCTTCACAATAGCCAAGATATGGAATCAGTCTAAATGTCCACTAAGGGATAAATGAATAAACAAAATGAGGTGCTTAACCACAATGAAATATTATTGAGCCATAAAAATGATATCAAAAAATGATAGCCAAAAAAAGAAATGATATATCATTTATGGGAAATATGTTCAACTGTAACATGAGATTGAGAGAAATACAACAGGCACAAAAAGGCGAGTACCACGTATTCTCTGTCACAGGAGGGTGCTAAGAAATATTGCCCTGAATACAGAATAGGAATTACTAGAGGCTGGAAGCATGGTGGGCTCAGAGAGAGGCTGGGTCACGAGTCCCAAAACACAGCGAGGTAGAAGTGATTGGTTCTGATGTTGCTCAGCACAGGGTGGGGGTGACTGTCATTCACAACATGTTATACCTTTTATGTTGAAAGAGGCGAGTGGGGCTTGCTCCAGACACAGAATAACAGTAAGGAGACAGAGAGGTCCATAGCCCCAATGGTTCTGTACACATACTGTAAAACATCACACTATGCCTCATAATTATGGGTGAATCAAAATTATGTGTGAATCAAAAAATGTTTAAAGTTTAAGAAGTCAAAAATTCTAACTACTGGGCTGGGGATTAAGCTCAATGGTTCCAGCACCTGTCTTGCAAGTGCAATGGCCCAAGTTCAATCCCCTGGTAACCACATACAATGCCAGGCATGGAGACTCACACCCACCAGCAATCAGAACCACATACCACAGTGCTGGGCATGGTGGTTCACTCCTGTAATTCCAGCACTTGGGAGGCAGAGGCAGGAGGATTGCTGTGAGTTCAATGCTGAGCTCAGGGCCAGCCTGAACTACAAAAAGAGAGATCTTGTCTCGAAAAAAAAAATTCTAACTACTACCATGATTTGACTTTTACACATTCTCACACTGTACCCCATAATTATGTACAATGGAAATAAAAGTGATTGAAATTTAAAAAGAAATAACTAGCCAGTAAGTTAACTGTGCACACAGTACAGATCCGAGAGCACTGCAGGGTCCAGTGTGATCTCAACAGATCCACTCTTCAGGAAGTGCCACAGGAAGTGCTTCCTGCAGAACAGCAGGGACTTAAGATGGAAATGGCGGTCCGTGGGGGTGGGGGTACCAGGACTTGCAAGTACAAAAGTAAATGAAGACGATCATTTCCATTCATTATTCTAAAAACTGAGGTTAAAAAAAAAATCTAACTCCATATTGTGAGATTTATACAGTATACTGACAAAAATATAGATTGATAACATCACAAAGGGCAAGATATAAACGTTATGACGCTATTGTGAAATGGTTGGATTTTATTCAAATGAAACCATAATTAAGTCTAAGAAAACTATTGCATACTGAAGATGTATATTGTCACCCCTAGGACAAAACTCTGACAAATAATACAGAGAGATGGAGGCAAAGACCACCAGAAGAATTAAAATGTTAAAACTGGGCTGGGGACTTAGCTCAGTGGTTCTGGCACTTGCCTTGCAAGCACAAGGTCCAGAGTTTGCTCCCCAGTAACCACATACAACCATGACTCATGTCTACCAGCAATCAGTACTGCATAACACAGTGCCGGGTGTGGTGGCTCATGCCTGTAATCCCAGCATTCGGGAGGCAGAGGCAGGAGGACTGCTGAGTTCAAGGCTGAGTTCAGGGCCAGCCTGAACTGCAAAGTGAGATCCTGTCTCAAAATAAGATAAAATAAATGTTAAAACTGATTAAACCAAATGAAGGAAAGTATGGGTGGCAGAGCTTTGGGGGAGGGAATAGAACAAACACAAAACAAATAAGATGATTCTAAGTTAGGGTAGAACAATAATTGAAGTAAGTGCAAATAAAACGCTCTAGTTAAAATTCAGATAGTGGAATAAAAATGGGGAACTATGAAAGTGTGAAATAAACACTTTTGTATTTCAGAAAAGTCTGACATGCTTCTCTTGCAACAAAAGGGGGAAATCCATATGCCAGAAGGAGTATCCCAGTCCTTCATTCTGATTTACCTAAACAAATGCTTAAGAACATCTTTTCACTTTTCTGATCCCAAGTTATATCCTGTGTCTTTGTTCTTTATGTCTCCCCAGATCTTACTTACATTTTAATGCACGCAGCAATCTTTAAAATGATCCTTCTTCATTCTGTCTAAGACAGGTTAAGTGCCCTGATTTTGGTGCATGTTTAAATGTCTCCATTTATTATATTAAAAGACACACTGCCATTAATTACCCTCAAAAAATACACCACCTTCCACATTGAACACATTTATCTCTCCTTCTTGCCACTTTCCAAAGCAGCTCTCGAAGTCATCTTTAATGTCTTCAGTTGGGCTGTCATGGCTGCATAGACATCCTGAGTTGATCTGAAATGCTGACCTTTCAGGGTCATTGTGACTTTAGGCAAGACTCAGAAAGGGCACGTTGGCAGATCTGGTGAATACGGTGGGTGAAGACAGACGGCATGCTTTATGAGCCTGCCTTCCTGTTGGGCGATGCTTAACAGCATCACTCACTATGTATATATTTTTTCACACTTTGTAAAGACACTCATGAGAGAGGGTTTCCAGGACTGCTTCAGATAGTGATGAGAACAGTGGGATGAATGTATCCCAGGGGGAGGAGAGATATTTCTAGGGTGGTTCTTGCCAATGTGATTTTTACTATGGCAATTTTCTTAACTTAAGTGTATTTTTAAATCACACCTTATAATGTTACATCTCTCTTCCTCTGAGATAAAGAAACATCAGTCTGAGAAACCTTTTCATAAACCAGACGTTTCTTCCCGTCTGAGGCTGAATAACAGGAAGGAGAGAGAAGTCAAACCAGTGAGTCCCAGAAGAACGCTGCTCTTACCCAGATTGTCCGCCAGGATGTAGGGGATCGGGAACTTCCACCTGGAAGCTGGGTCTCTCAGGCCATTTCTTGAGTTCTGGGAGAACGAAAGCAAAGAGGACTGGAGGTTTCATCCTCAAGGTCACCTTGAGCTCCTCCTTCACTGGACTTTCACACCACAGAGATTTTATCAAGCAATTCACACTCCTTGGAGATGTGTTTCTTCTCTATTGAACCAATAAAAATTCCTTACAGATAATTTGGAAACTTCAGGGAAACATACTGTCCTACTCTTTTAAAAAAATTTTTTGCTTGTTGGGAAAATGGAGTAGATAACTATTCAATAATTATAGATTCTTGAGTGCTGTTTCTTTGTGTTTTCCTCTGTGTTTACCATTGTCAGCTACAGTGAAAGCCCTCATAGGCACTGGTTATAGATATGAAGTCTTTCTTCTGCCTGGGGCCCAACCCAGCTGGCCACTTACTGGTGCAGCCAATTTTATGGGACATTATTTTGGGTGGAAACTCACTGGCAGAATGATGTCACTTTGAAAGAGGTCCAAGCCCGCAGCTGCATGTGGATTAAAAGAAAAGAAGAGTTGAGTGACTATTACTCAGAGCCATTTTCACAATAAAATTAACCTACGCTATAATAATCATGATACAATAAACCTCTTTTTGAAACAATGCAAAGATTCCCTCTCATTAAGCACAGGCGAATGGTTAGTAAACATCGAAGATCATCATGTGGATCTTTTTTATTTTGAATCCAGAAAACTTGGGAAGGAATCTGCGAAATTAGCTACAATGGATCTGAACGATCATGGATTCCAAACCTGCTATTCCAAAGGTGGGAACAGGAGTCTGAGACAGGAAGTGATAAGCTCGGCAGACCGGAAGTAATAACTAGAGAGACAGGAAGTGAGGAGCTGGGTGGGAGTTTGTGGGTAGAAGGAAAGCCTATGCTCCTGTTCTCCCGACAGGGCCTTTGTGCTGTCACACTGTCCTGCCTCTGACCCTGGGCAGATGGCTGGCTTCAAATTCTCCCATAGGAACATAGAGGACCCTAGAACTAAGTCTTTGCCCTGTGACAAGAGATCAGGAAAATGACAGACCCTTAAAACAACCAGTGTCTCCAAACTCCTACTTCCAAAGCTCAGAGAGGAGATTCCAACTTCAGCCTTCCCTTAATCTTGGCCTCATACTGTTTGTGGAAAGAGGAATCTTAACTGGGAGGTCCTTGTGGTGAAACTTTCTCCATAGAACATCACTTACAATAACCCTCATTTGGTGGGCAGGGTCGTCTGTAAAACACATGCAACTTCAGAAGAACCATTGCTGTGACATCGCAACTGATAGCTGGGAGGCATCCAGGGAGCAGTCTGTCTCACAGGGCAGAAGGCCCCATGGGCAAAGCTGTGGCCCTCTAAAATCTAGGTCCAGGTACCTACAGGATGCCAGGAGGTACTAGGTATTGGGGGAACAATTCCTATGAAGGACTAAGGGGCAGTCAGGGAGCCCCCTAGGGGAGTGGGCACTCAGCAGAGATCTGGTGGAGGGCGTGGGAGGCAGAGACCAGAGCGGACAGATAGGAAGGCCCTGTGGCCTGGGGCAGGTCCCCAGCCTGTGCAACTTGTGAAGTCATCTGCCTAGCTTGTCCCTAGGGCTTCTGACCCCATGAAGCACTCCTTTCTACCAAGTGTCCTGATGGTGTCAGTGCACAGGTGGTGATCACACAGCAACAGCCACTTGTGAATGTGGCCAGAAAGCTCTGGAAAGAGGGGCGACGTGGGAAATGGAGGTCAGAGAAGCAGCTGGGGCTGGTTCATCTGGAACTGGCATTCTCTTGGTCTGCCCAAATGCAGACACTGAGTACATGGCCCGGAGTGCTAAGGACACAGGGAGGGAGGGGCTGGGGGTTGTACCTTCAGAGTCAACGCTGTCACCCTATGCTGTGGATTGGAAGAGAACAGCTACAGTTTGGAAGTGATAGGATCAGAATGCTTTTGGAAGGACAGCTGTGTCCCTGGGTGTGTAGCCATCTTTAGGGTGAAGCAGAAAGCCAGGCAGAAGAAGGAACCCTGGGCAGGCTGAGCAGATGCAAAGTGACCCTGTCCAGGCAGGGCAGTGGTGGAATATGACCACGTGGCTGACAACATCTGATGACAGTTGATGAGTGAGGTGTGGGAGAGATGAGAGCTCGGGGCTTCTTGGATTCTGAGCCTGCAATCTAGAAGAAGGGAGGCACATTTGCCTACATGAAGAAGCCAGACAGGAGCAGGTCTAGGAGTGAAGGATGAGGACAGCTATATGGCACTGTGAGGCTCAGAGAGAAGGCGGGAATAGGTGACAGCTTTCTCTGCATGATTATGTCTACCACCTGCAGTGACAGCAGCTGGACACACAGCGAGACTGACAGCTCCTGGCGGCTTGGCTGGAATGGCCTTGGAGGTGTCTGCACAAGGAGAGAGGTTATGTCCCCAGCTCACAGGTCAGAGGTGGTGATGGGGCCAGAGAACAAGAAATGGCTGAGGAAGAATAACTGAATCTATTACGGAGAAAAGGATGAGAGGAAGAAAGTTCTGGTTTCTCTCTCAGCCTTGTTTGACTCTACCACGGATCTCTGCGTGATGGACGTCCGCACTGTCTGACTCATAGGAGAGAGATTTTGGCACCTGGTTCCGAAGCCCAGGACTATCCACCCACACACCCAACCATCTACCTTCCTAACTCGCACTGCTCTGCCTGTGTAGCCATCTGCCAGCAATTCCAATTAAACATCAACTAGCCGGCCCCTCAGCGAAAGGGACACAGCCATAGAAACATAAGCCTGTGTCATATTCAGAGCACACTGGGCTGCTGAGCTGTGAGTAAGGAGACCGGATTCAAACCTCCCCTCACTTCTTGCAAAGGGAAGGCAGCCTTTTCCCTGTCACAAGGTGTAACGAGTGAAGTGGCCCCGGAGAGGAAAGCTTCGTATACTAGGGTGTATTTGAACATGACACCTCTGCTTCCAATAGTCCCAACCAAAGACACCGAATACGGAGGCTTCTCCCATTCCACAGGAAAGACACAGAGGACAGAGACCAGACCAAAGACCGTCTCAGAAATGGATGAGACCCTGTCTTTGTGAACTATATTCTTGAACACGGGGACCAAACAAAACACAGGCACAGCCTTCTTAAAGCCTTTCCACAGCTGTGAGTACATTTGAGGGGCTGGTAAGGGGATCAGGTCTTTTCCCCACTAAGTACAACTATAAGTTCATTCGTTATCATATCTTTTAGCAAGCACAGTAAACACATTTTCCAACCCTCCTCCCCCTTTTCAAAATATGATCTGGGACAATGAGATTTTCATAATCAGAGAACTTGTTATAAGGCCAGATTTGTAAATCCCAGCAAGATGCATCAACTCTCCCAAGAAATCTGATCTATCTTCCTTCTGCTGTATTCCCATTGATCAGAAACTGTTAATCCTAACAAAGAATCAATAAATACAGTTTCTCCAAGATACACAATACAGTGTTATGAAGGTTTCCATGTTTTTCTAAGCCCATCCCTGGACTTTAAATTATTTTAAAACAACAAGGAAGAATCTGAACCCACCTAAATTGATTTCTGTAATATCCTTCTGTTCACCAAAATCTTCATCCTGCACTGTTAAAAGTGGAGAAAAATGGTTATTAATCACGCTAAACAAAAGACAGAGGTGAGAAAAGGAACCCATCAGGATTGCTTCTTACCATTACTTTTGGAAAGATGTTCAATCTGTAAGGAAATAAACACAAAGAAAGTGGGTAATTTATATGACAACTGGTATTTCTGCAGATGAGGAGTAGAATTTTACTTACCGATACAGCTGCTATGTGGGCAAAAAGCAGGGTCCAAGGAAGAATGAACCTAGGCCAAACCATCCTTCAAAATGAACTGATTTTTGCAAAGACACTTTGTCATAAATACCTACTGGACTTTGATCTAACTGTCATATTAGAAACTTTGACCATCTTATAAGTGTGGAACATTTAAAAAGGTAGTGAGAAATGGTATCACTGACTCTTTCATGACCAGGTACAGGTGTACTTTACACACTCGCATGTCTGCGACTGGCAGAAAGTTGCAAAGAAACAGATAAAAAACTTGAATTTTGGAAAAGAAAAATTAGGAAAATATTTTAAATCATAAGATCAGGAAATATTTTTTTCTTGCAGTACTTGGAATTGAACTCAGGCCCTTGTGTTTCCCAAGTAGGTGTAGTACCACTTGAGCTAAATCCCCAGCTCCAAGAAGGATTTCTTAAGCAAGAAAAAAATAGGCTTTGAAATCAATAAGGAAAAAAAAATCAAGTTTGACGGTACCAAAATTCAATGTTCTTTATGATAAATACACAACAGCAGAATTAATATATGAATCACAAATATTCATTCTACATAAAACTACCCACAAATAAGTACCCGGTAAATAGAAGCAAGTCTGAAGAAGAACAAAGAAATAGGACAGCTCACCTGCTGACACTCACATGGCCATTTTATGCTATGTAATAAAGTTGAAATATGCACTGTTTATAGGCAGAGGCTCCCTACTAGCGATACTCGCTAAAGACACGCATACATGCAGCACTTTGTTAAAGCATAAGAAGTAGAGAGTGTGTTTATGCTGGAAGGAAAATGAAATATGGGGTATGAACACAGAAAAATGTTTTTCACAGCCAGAGGTGAAAAAGGTAAGGTTTCCTTTGTAGTATTTGCCATTATGGAAATAACTATTGACTATGGAGGGCATATGGTCTCAGCTCAAGGTCAAGCTACTGAGACTGCATCAGCGGGGTATCGGGAAGAGATGGACACTGCAGCTTGTGTGTGTCCAGCTTGGGGCCACTGGGTGCCCCTGGTCTCCTGGTCTTGACTGTGGTTTCAGAACCTGCACTTCTCCCTCATGCCCACTGCCGAGCAGGGACTCAGGGCTCCAAGCATTCCAGGAGGCCTCTCACGCAACGGGTGCTGTGGGCAGAAGAGATCTCGGGTTGACTGTCCCAAAGCCACCCTGGCCCAGGGTTTTCCTTTATGGTCCTCACTGCACTGTTAATGAATTACCTGTTGTTCTTCATTACCAGGATGTGATGAGCTTGGCTATGAAGTTTATAGTTTTGCAGTTAAAAAGTAAACTGCCTTTTACAGCACAAGGTCCACAGTTGCTTTCCACCATAGGCCACCGCGAGCCCGGCACACATAGGCAGTTAGGCTTCATGTTGGGTAAAAAGCAGCAAAATGCAGAGGCTGGAGAGAGTGACGTGTTAGGCTGCAGGCAAGCTGCTTCTTGAGCTCATCCCTGGGAAAGTGGGGGGAAGCTGGAGGAGGAAGCTCGGCCTGGAATAGCCAGACACCTCCCCGCTGCGGTTCCTAGTGCAGTAAAGTTGTGGTCTCCCTCAGGCTTACTCTGGAGGATGGCGAGTAATCTCATTCCTTTCCACTCCTTCTGATGATGGATGTCCTTGTCCCTCCACTTCCTCCTCCTCCCAAGCTCCGGAGAGACTCAGTTTCCTTCACACAAAGCCCTGCCTTCAACTGCCATCCCCTGACTTCTAACACAAGAAACCTTGCAGTTTATCCCGGTGAACCCCGTACCCGAAGTTGTCAGTTTTCCTGTGAGAGGTTCAAGGGAAGCTGAGAGGCCACGTGATCCCTGCTGAGGCTGTTTATGTAACTCTCACATGTGGCACTGACAGCAGCAGGAAGGCACGGGCACAGCTGTGCCCAACAAAACTTTATTTACAAACAGCAAAGGCTCACAGCTTCCTGACCACTGCGTTTTAGAGAACTGATCCCTGTGTGGTAGAGAGGGAGACAGTGCTGAGTCATATGTACCCGGTACTTCCGGTGGGCCGAGAACCTGATACATGGTTCGTCATTTCATTCTCTAATAATCCCACAGACTAAGGAATTGAGACAGAGATTAAGAAACTTGCCCGAGGACACAGGGACCTCAGCCAGTGCTCCAGTCTGCTACTGATTTGCCAGTCTGTTGACTGACCAGTTACCCCAAGAATGTCCCTGCCATGAGGCCCAGCAGGGCAAAGCATCTGGGGAAAAGATCAACACTCCACTGCTCAGTGAAGGGAAGCTATGTCTGGGCTGGGCTTTTTGGGGAATCATGATTATTCAGAAAAGGAAAATTTTGTTCTATATCATGGAAGTCAAGCACAAAGAAAAAGGCTGACCTTGCAAAAGGGACACTTCCCTGTCAGCTGGAGAGGGTTTCCTCCAAGGGCCTGGCACCCTGGTCATTTTAAGGAAATGACAGTGTCGATCACAGAGTGGGGCTATGACACCAGCTGGCCATGCACTGATGTGGTGTCTCTGAGAGATTGCACTGGACAAATACTGGGTGGGGCTGCTTGGAGCTGTTTCTCTGTCCTAGAAAGGTTATTCTGTTTTAAAGTCTTTTTAAATAGAAACAAGATGATGATGGTACAGTCACTCATATAACTTGATCTGGAGAGCAAGGGGCTCAGGATGCTTAGAAAACAAACAGGACCTGTCATTCCATTTCCCTTGGAAAACCACAAAACTGTTCTGGACACAGCTGACACTTTGGTGTAAGTGGCCAGCAGCTATACTCAGGGCCAGCTCCATGGTCCACCATGTCAGGAGAAGTAACCACCCTGGGACGTTGGTTACTGGGCACATGTGGGTCACTGTCTGGAGCTGATGGATGGGAAGATTTTTGGTGGGTCGGTTGGTCTTCATCCACTGCAACAGTTATTTTCATGTAAGTTCACCTCATCTTTAGAGAAGACAGGAAGAAAAGATTGCAGTGACAGCTACTCTGAAACGGTGCAACATGTCATCTACTCACAGTAAAGACAGTGTGCTCAAACACACAAACAAGGCCATCAGTCCCTGGTGGGCCTACGGAGGGCAGATGGGTTAGGTCACCCAGCAAAGCAGAGAAGGAGATCAGGCAGTCAGCCACCTTTGGAGCCTCACTAGGAATTCTGGGAGTAGCACTTTGAAAACCTCGTACAAAGTCCCTCACCTTGACAGGCAGTTCTTAACATTGAGTAATGACAATTATTATACAATTATGTATTCTTCCCTGGCACTTGTTATATGACAGATATATAAATTGCATAGTGTAGAATATCTGAGGTAAGGTCAAAATTGTGATTGACCCCAACAGAGTTAAGGAGGATACACAGAACTGAGAAAATAGCTGATTTTGAAAGTTGAATTCATGGGGGGTTTTCTTCTTATCCCAGAGTCACCAGGGAAAACTGCTGTGAGCAGCATTTTTGCCATCGTGGAGCTGGGAGGTAGATATCCTGGAGAGACAGCTGCCTGTCAGCACCTCAGTAGTTTCTAAAATAAAAATAGAGCAACTGGATAATAGATGGACAAGTCATGCTATGTTCATAGGTCACAGCAGAAACCTGCTAGAACAGAACATACGGTAGAAAGAGTTCAGCTCGAGACACTTCTCAGCAATGGAAGCCACTAAATTAGTACTTCATGCAGCAACATGGGCTGATCTCAGCTGCACCATCTCCGCTGGACACCATCCCACTTTCCACTCCCTCAAGAAGACAGACACCAAATCCACAGCACATGACTTCACTTATTGAACAGGAGGAAAGGCAAAACCACAGGGATAGAGCCCAGGCCGGTAGACGGCAAGGCTCACAGTGGAAGTAGACAGAGGACTATGACAAGAAGACACACTGAGGGCTGATGGAAATGTCGTATCTTCACTGTGACGTTGGTGGTTTCACAACTGTATGAATTTTCCAAAACCCATGGAATTAATAGGCTTGGAAGTGACTAATTTTATTGCAAGCTACATTCCCATGAAGTTGACTTTAAAACAATTAGGAACCACATGTTACATGCACCTTTGACATATCCAATGACCTTGGGAGAGATGTTGAATCTGTACTTTGGTTTCTTCCTTTGTGATATAGACTAACACATCCTATTCTGCCTCTTTTGTTGAGAGAAGTTGAGAGAAACCCAAGCGTGAGGTGAAAGGCTTTTCTGATGTCTTAGATTCTCTGTGACAATGGGACTCTCTTATTATTGTTCCCTCAGGGAGTGGGAACATCAGAGGGATTTCAAAAGTTTTTGGTTTTCCATGTCCTTGTAAAAAGGGTGACCTCAGAGCAAGCCAGAGCTCCCAAGGTCAGCCCGGCTGTTTCAGAGAAGCCCTGCCAGCTGCTGTGTGTGTGGACCATCAAGGGCCATGCAGAAGGAAATGGCATCTTTGAAGACTCCCACCAGCGACTGCAGGTCCCTAAGTAAATAGCAAGTTCATAAGCCCTGTGGCTGGATTCTGAGAGTGACAGCAGACTGACCCAGGGATGCAGTGAGCTGGGTGAGGAACAGCTTCCCAGCTTGACTTACCAGCTGTCTCCTCCGGGCTACTATTGCCTTGAAGACAAAAAAAAAAAAAAAAATCTCAATTCTGAAATCAGTTCTTCACTACCAGTTGCATTTGGTTGCATTTATTTTGTAGCTCAGTATGCCACCCATTTCAAAGCCATCCATACCAGGAAGGGACAACAGTGGGACAGGTGATCTGTCTTATCACTCATAGTGGCCAGCGGTGGACCTGGTCACCCATCTGCACTGGGCCCCACAGTGGAGGACAGCTGGACACTGTTCCACTCTCCACTTTTTCACGTTGTCTGACAGTCAATCCCTTCATTCTCTGGGTGGGTGAACCAAGCTCATGATGTTAAACTGGGTCCATTGTGGAGTATCTTAAAAATAATTGTTAAAAAGTTAAAGCATCTTTGGTAATTTCATTTCCCTTGGAAAACCACAAAACTTTTCTGGATGCAGCTGACCCTTTGGTGCAAGCAGCCAGCAGCTTGCAATTTAAAAATAATTTAAAAATATATAAAAGACAAAATATATAAAGACAAAAACACCACTAATGGTGACTGTTGACACATCCTGTTTTTATTATTAGAATATGCATATGTTATGATCATATAGATATTTACCTACTCAAACTTGATCATGAGATCTTTCAAGGACTTGCTGAGTTGGAATTTTACAAATTTTTCCTAAATTATCCTTCTGAAAAGACTCCCCCCTCAAGGGTGAGCCCTCCCCAGCAGGCTTTGACCTTGCAGAGCCCTATCGAAAGCTCTGTTATTGTCCTCAGAGGTCTTGGCTTTTTAAACAATGATGTCTAAGTTTTGAAATAGTTTTGAATATAGAAAATCGGGAACAGAGTAGGAAAATGCCAGTTTTAATCCCACTCCCCCAAATATTCACTATGGTATCTTGTTATATGTCCTAGGTTTTCTCCATGCTTATTTTTCTACCCCCCCCCAAAAAAAAGCGAAAGAAATGAGTTACCTTAGGCTTGTAGCATGGCTTGTACATGCTTCCTGGTGTTGACGACTTTCCAGGACAGGTGTTTCAGAGAAGTTATCTGGCCACACCAGCTGACTCTGCATTAGCAACTTCAGGACGTTAATATTGTCTTAGAAGAAATTCAAAGAACAGAATCATTAAATCACAATATACTGAGTTGTTTTATTTTGTTTAAAAATGAATGTGTTAGCGATAGCTCCCAACCTTCCCATCCTCTGAAGGCATCTCACGGAAAGTTCTGTCGCTCAAAGCCTTAAGCATCCAGAAATTCCTGGGGTACAGGGTGATCATGCTGTGTTTGGTGTGTAGAGGTGACAGATCTCTGAGGGGACAGAAGAAGCCTGGTGCCTGGAACCATGCTGCCCCTTGATCTCCTTCAAGTCCTGTGATGCTGGTTCTAGACCCTCTTCGTTGTTCCCAAACTCATGTATTGAAGTTACAACCCCCAGGGTGGTTATATTTGGAGAAGGGACCTGTGAGGAAGTGCAGAGTGAGAGCCTTGGCCAATATAATTAGTATACTTATGATGCGTGATCAGAATCTATAGTGACTATTTACACTTCTAAGTTATTACAAGTAAAAGACGTGTTGCAATGACTACCCCTTAAAATCCCCCCACCCCCACCGTGAAGACACTCATCCCATCCTTCTGGCCTCTTTCTGCATTGTTTCAGCAGTTGTGTTTTCGTGAGTGTCTTTACAAGGTGTAGTCAAAAATAGGATGAATGCTGCTGCCAGGTGCCATTCAATGGAAAGACAGGCTCATAAAAGCATGGTGGTCCTCATGTCCTCTTGTGCTCATGCATCATATGAGTGTGCAACTTCTGACTTCTCCCTAAGGTCAAAATGACCTTGAAAGGTCAATGTTTTGAATCACCTCAGGACACTGAGACAGCCAGGACACAACAATGGAAGACATTTTTTCAAGAGGACTTCAGAGCTGCTTCAGAAAGAGGCTGGAGTGATGGAAAAGTGCGTTCACAGTGAGGGGTAGGATTTGGAAGGGGACTCATGGCAATGTGTCTTTTACTGCAATATATTTTAAATGTGAACGTTCACCAGATTTTTGATCATCCCTCATTGGAAGAAGAGACACCAGAAAACACTCTTCCTCCTTCTTTGAATTCTGGTATCCTTACATGTAATATTATATCTGTCTTTTTAAATTCTGTGTTTTTATGTGGAACTGTCTGCTAAGATTTTGTTTTGGTAATTCATTCCTAGAGATTGGTGAGCATACTCATCTTTCTACCCCGCTGGACTGTTTTCATGATTCCTGACTTAATCTGGCTTTCCTTAGTTTGTGGGTTCCACCAGGGGGCGCCCACTTTCCACTGAACTGGGTGTGGCGGCCATGGGAAGACCTTGTGAGCACAAGCTACAGAAAATGTAGATTCTAGTTCTGATTTGCGTACTTCAAAATTATTACTACAAATCAATTTCAGGTGTTTTCTTTAAAGAAAGAAATGGCATAAATTTGTAATTTTCTTTATGATACTGAAGGGGTAGATTTGACACTGCAGAGAGGTACCATGTCCTCAATTCACCGCTGTCCTGCTTTGTAGCTGAACTTCCCAGGTGCGTTTGTCTGACATCGGAAGACTTTGGAGAATAATTTTAAAATGTAGACACGGCGGGGAGCTTTGTCTAATGTAGACTTTGTCACCGGATAAGAGTTTAATGCTGATCAGTCAAGGCTCAGCATGTGCCTTTGCTATCCTAATTATAATTAGATATTTATAGGATAAACAGGGAAAATACATAAAAAATCAAGTTTTTTCCTCTGCCATCTGAGAAATTTCTGGAAGTGGGTGGCAAGGAGTTTGATTCCCATCAAAGGTGGAGACCAAATCTGTGCAGAATGACACTACGCTTTTATGCTCCAAGGTGATTTGATCAAAATGCTGCCATCAAGTCAAATTTTTTCAATATAAAACTACTTGTGGCACAATTCATAAAAGCAAAACATTGAGCCAGGGCTGCGGCTCAGTGGAGCTGCACCTGCCTCGTGAGTGCAGGTCCTGAGTTTGATCCCTGGTACTGCAAAAAAATTATAACTTTGGAGAGCAAATAAACAGTGTCCAGGAAAGACTCTCCTAAACCTTTGAGAAAAGTACATCCAAGCACCTACATTTACGGGCACAAGATGAGTTAGAACAGGGCCTGGTAAGGGGACGGTGGGAAGATGAGGGAGGAGCCGGCCAGCAGGATGAGCGAAGGGACAGGAAGACCAGGAAATGCCGGGACTAGAGGACAGAGCAACTGGGATCCAGAAGGGGCAGCTTCAGCTCAGCTCCACAGACCACACAGCAGCTGCAGGAAGGCTGGACCCGGGGGTAGAGGGACCCAGAAAGTGACCTAAAGGGCAAGGCTGTCGTGGTATCGCTGAAAGATGCCAGAGATGGCAGCAGTGGGAAGAACTTCTTATGGAGTTGTAGCGTCTGTATGCGTTTGACTGACCTCAAGAAAGCTGATTCATGTTTCAGAGCCTCCATCTCTTCAGCTTTAGAATAAGGATAATTAAATCCTCTCGGGGTCATTACAAAGATTTAATATGGCTATATGTACAAAGCTACTCAGTGGTTGTGCAAAGGTGTTCTCTGTACCATCACCATGCCCCCCCCACTTCCCTGTCACTGTCATTTCCATGACACCATCACACAGTGAATGATCCTGGAAATAGGGTGTCTATGCCTCCATCCAGACAATTAAATAAAAACTATGACTCTTCCAAAGTACAGCACGTGTCTACACTGCCAAGAAAACATTCTGTTCCTGGGTGTTTACAGAGAGAAATGAAAATATGTGTGGCTAAAACTGCACTTTTAGCTTTAATGGCCTCAAACTGGAAGTCACACTAATGTCTGCCCAAGCGTGAGTCGATTAACAAATTGTGGTATACTCATTCAGAGAATAAGCTACAGTTGGATACAGTAAAAACTCATTAATCTCAAAAAAGCAGAGAGTGAAGAAAATCCAGCATAAAGGAATGCTCATTGATGATAGGTGTATGAAGGTCTGTTACTGGCCAAACTCACCTGGGGTGACAGAAGTTGGGGGTGAGGAGGCCAGGGGCTGGCCTGCCAGTTGTTCAGAGGGAAAGGGTGTCCTGTCAGGCAGGGAATGTTCTACCCCCGTTTAGGGTGTGAATTTCCTGGGTGCATTCATTAAATAGTTCACCTGAATTATGTGCACTTGCCATATGTAAAGTGTCTCCCAATAGCAGGTCCATTCTTGGAAAAATAAGACAAATTCACACATCAGTGATAGTCACCCATCAAAAGGGGCCCACAAAGCAAAGCCAGCTATCAGGACACAGTGAGGCTCCTGCATGGGGAGAGAGTTTCCCCAGGGAGCAGACAGAGCAGACATGGGGAACAGGGCAGGGGCGGCGTCCAGAGGAGAGGGTGCCCCTGTCACAGCTCAGAAACCCGTGGCCTAACGTGGCCACCACAGAAAAGGGCTCCCTCCAAGGACACACGACCCTCAGTGACTATCCATCATCCAGCGTGGTTTCTTTGACAATTTCACTGAAATATGATTGACAGATCCTAAGTGCTGTCATTTTGAGTGTACAGTTTAGTGATTTTTAGAAAACATACATATGCAAACCTCATCATAAACTAACACAAAAGAGCCCATCCAGTCTGATGACTGCTTGCCACCCACTTCCAGAAATTTCTCAGATGGCAGCAAAGATCCTGAAATTCTATGTGATTTAACATTTTTATAACATCTGGGATCTCCAGACCCCACAGTCCTCTGTTTCCCTTGGAGCCTTGCCTCAGTGGAGGAAGGAGTTTTGCTGCCTTAGATTTTAGGATCTGCAATTAACTTTTAAGGCAGCTGAAAAGGAAGGAGGCCCGAGTCACAGGCCATGAAGGTCCCGCTGTAAGCGCTGAAAGGGCATCTTTGTGGCTCAGCTTGCCTGAAAACTGGCACCAGTGCATGTGAACCAGACAAGGCAGGCAAGGCAGCTTCTCATGGCAGCCTGACAGCTGGAAGCCACCCTGAGAATGGAGCTATTCTCTCTAAATGTGATCCTGTGGTGTGGAGTTGCTAAATATTACATGGCTCCTGCAGGGTGGAAGTTCTCTGTTTTCTCTTCTGCAAATTTGGCAAGAATCTGTGACTTCCCAGCCCAGTGAGGGCGAACATCTGTAGGAGAGGTGCCATCTTGGAACCTCAGTTATGTCCTGAACAGAAATGCTATGTCTTTGTTTATTAAATGAAATGGACCCCGAAAAGGCTTACTGTGAAGTCCCCACAGGTCAGGTCCCAGTGCCCAAACTGGAAAACCTCAGTGCTTCTCAGGTCCGGTACCTGGAGGGACTTCTGCTTGCTCCGGAGCCTTTGACCCTGGAGATCTGGGACACTCAAGTGCTGAGCAGCCAAGCCAGCAGGGGTAAAGTCACACTTCTACTCCTGGGCTGGGTCCTGCAGGAATCTGATCTTTTGCACAGAAGTTATGGGTGACAGCTGATTGCCTTGTAGGTGGTTTGCGTAATTTGACATGAGGGAATGACCAACCCTTAGAAAGAAGATGATACAGGGGACAGGAAATGGAAGACTTGAAGGCAAATCTTAGTTCTATGAGCAATAAGTCATGTGTCCCTGGCAAAATTACTCGTCTGCTCGGAGCCTTTGTTTAGATGAGCCTAGCAATTATAATTCCCTAATCATGGATACTAATATGTCCTTAGACTTCCCTGGCAGGCTCACTGGTTGACAGCAGGAAAGGTAGGCTAACCAAACTGCCCAAGTCCTAACTGATTGGAAACAATGTTCTTGGATTTCCCCAAATCTGCCTGGTTTAAAGTGGACCCTGAACTCCAGCTACCTCACAGTTTAGAGTGGGATCTTCATTTCCTGGGTTTATGAGCACTAGAGACGTTTCCAGAGACTACTCATTGTCACACTTGTGACCTTCTGAGCGCGGCTTCCTTATTTTTAACATACTTCACTTCAACTTCTCCAGCCAGCTGACCAAGACTGATTTTCACAGCTGTAATGAAAGATCTTCTTATACACCACTGGATTAGATTATGCTGAAGCATTGTTGCATCTGCATTCATGAAGAATTTTCAGTTTTGTTGTAACATCTTTGTCTGACTTTGTTATCAGAGTAATCAGATAGGTTGAGAAGTGTTCCTTCCTCTTCCGGTCTGGGAGGAGGTGGAATGTGTAGTTCACACACCTTGCAAAGTGTGAGTCACGTCCCAGGTAGTAAACCTCAGCTCTCAGAAGAAAGCCAGCTCAGGGCCAGCCCATAGTGAGGACCTCCCCCGGGCCACTCTAACGGGCCACCAAGTGACCACTGTCCCCAAATTCCTTCTCTGGGATGATGCTGATGTTTCTTAGTGAATATTCTCATTGTATATCTGGGACATTGAAGGCTGAGGAAAAGGATAACCATAAAACACTTGCTCTTCCTGGATGGCTCCATTGTCCTGAGCACTTGACCAAGCTGCTCACCTCCAGCCCCTGCAGGGTTGGTACTCCATCCACGTCCAAGTGGTGCTGAGGGAAGGCAGTGGATGGCATCAACTAGAGATGATGGATGACACCTGGCCTTCAGGTGTGCTGTGCAGGTTGGATACAATCACAGGTTAGTGTCTGACACTGCTTAGGCAGTGTCTGTATTGTACCAATGTCTTCACACAGGGAAGCTACCGTAGTATCCCCTTTCTGTTATCCTAACTCACTGTGTAAAGCCGGGAGGGGAGAATACATCTCCAAGCACCTCAGTGAGAGTAAGTGTGAAGAAGGCACCGGAAGGCCTGGGGGTGGGGGACTGAATCATAGGCAGTGAGGCCAACGGGGGAGACTGTCCCTCTCCCAGTCTTTCTGGCCAGGGGATGACAGGCTGCTTTGCATGCCATAGAGCCAGATGGGGATTCCTCATGTTCACCAGATCTGTGGAGGGCATCATCCCCAAAGCACCCTTCCAAGTCCCAGGGGAAGCTGAGCTCCCTTCTGCAGTGCAACCATGGCCATTTGTGGACCCGATGAGGATTCCAGCTCACAGTAACTCAGGAGGGGCAGAGTTTGGCCTGATTCACAAAGGAAAATAAGTTAAGGTTGGCCTAACTCCGGAGCCCACCATATTAAAATAGTGCACTTAGAAAATGTCTGGTTCCACAGAAAGTGTTCATTTAATATACTCTAAGGTGAAACATTATTGTGAACACATTTCTGATTAAGGAACCAGAAGTGAAGAACAAGAAAGCTGTGTGTCTGTTTGCCTGTCTGTCTGTCTGCCCTCTGTAGAATACCCCTCTATGTTCCCTCTGCTTGGTGGTAGAGTCATCATCTTCATCGTCTCAGCATTCCATGCGCTGTCCCAGCCACTCATGACATCTTCTTTTCTAGTTCCCAGGAGAAGAATCTTATGGGCCAGCTGGAGCTGGTGTGTCCTAGAATTTGCTCTGTGGGGACCAGAACTAGGGTGCCTGTGGGAACCACCCTGTGAGCCCCAAGGTGTGCAGGAGGAGGATCAGTTCTGGGGGCTGAAGGAACTACAAAGGGCATCCCTTGTCTGCATATTGCTTTCCTAAATGAAAGCATTGTTTATGTTAGAAAATTCAGAACAATCAAGGACTGAATTAGCAGAAGCAGTCAGTGATGAATGTATGATAAAGATCTTCAGTAGCTGAAAACATTGATTTCGAGAAGTTAACAAATCTAGAACATAGAGGCACTAGAGGAAGTACACTGTATCAGACCTGCCTCCCAGCAGAGGCTGTAAGTATGGTCTGAGTTTGAGAACAATGCTCTTTGTAAGTGAAACTGCAATGCAAACCACAGAAGTAATGTCAAGCACTGTAGCAGTCTCTCTCTCTCTCTC
The DNA here is from genome assembly GCA_004026965.1 of Petromus typicus. Lineage (NCBI taxonomy): Eukaryota > Metazoa > Chordata > Mammalia > Rodentia > Petromuridae > Petromus > Petromus typicus. The sequence goes on from PVIR01000163.1 coordinate 141,808, forward strand.
TCTCTCTCTATTAAGGCATGTATGCAGAATATAATGTTTCCATCCCTTGTGGGAAGTGATACATGTCCATAACACATCTGATTCTTTTTTTTCACTTCCTTCCCCTCTCCACACATCTCTGGATCTCCTTCCCTTTTTCGTATATATGTGCAGTACAAAGTGCTTCCATTGCTTGTGTGGAGCTGTGCATGTACGTCACACACCGTAATTCCTTTTTTCATTCTTTCCCCTTCCCACTTCCTCTGCACTCTCTATCTCTTGATCTCCTTCCTGTTTGAGGAAGATCTAGCTCCTTCTTCCTAGCTTTTATTTTGCTCTCTATTTAGAGCTTGGGTCTCTCATACAAGAGAAATGATGTTTTTAAAAGTGAAAAGAGACAAAATTAATTTTGATAAACAATTTAATTTATCCCTAAAATATCTAATGTATTATAATTTCAACAAATCAAGATTAAATATTATTATAGAGACATTCTATATTATTATAGAGACATTATTATTATAGAGACAAATATTATTATAGAGACATGTTTTTTGTACTAAGGGTTTAAAATCCATTGTGTACTTTACGTCTTAATCTGGATGCTATGTTTTAAATGGAGATGTCAGATCTGTATTTACATTTTCTAAAATGGGTATTTGAAACATGAGACCCCCACCCATAGGTCCTGTCTCGCTCACTAGTCATGTGGGCTGGAATCTCACTGAGCTGTTCTGGGCCCAGCTTTTCCTCTTATGTAGATGTTATTGGGGCTACTGTGCTGGGCTTCACAGAAGATACAGGTGTCCCTGGCCTGGCCTGGCCTTGTCTTTGTGAAGTTTTGTTGGATGGACTGACTGGGGGATGTTGGAGAATTTTAGAATTTTACATTTGTGGGGGTTCAAGAGGTACCCATTATTGGAGACACACACAGACCCCAATATCTGGATTCCCATCTCATCTTCCTGGCTTCAGCTGCAACTGTCAGGCTGCAGAAGGTCACTGCTGCCAGGCCCCTGGGACAGCAAATGTCCTATGGCCCCCAGTGTGGGCCATGGGGCCCCTGGAAGGCAGAGGTCTCTGTGCCCGGGTGTCACTGAGCCGGGCCCTGCAGTGACCCTTGCCCCTCTTGCCGTGGCCTGGTGCTGCGGACCGAAGTGAGAGCTGCAGCCGGTGCTTCCCGGCATCCCAGTCAGGGTCCTGCTCATCCTGGGCGAGTCCTGCCAGGCGGTTGGCACGACATTGCTGCTCAGCCCTGGAGACAGAGAGAGATGGGGGGCTGCACACAGGGCCTGGAGGGAAGGGGAGATTGAGTCAGCACAGTCCACGTTGGCCAGGGGTCCCGGATGTCAAGGACACTACTTGGGTGAGAGGAGTGAGGAGAATGTGACCCCAGGGAGGTGTTAATACACAGCCTTGGGTCCACGGGGCCAGAGAGGGTTAGTAAACTGACCCATCACGTGCTGAGTACGGGCTGCTTCTTCCTAAGGACAGTTAGTAACTCACATGTTTCTAAAGCAAAGAAGTCATAAGCCTGAGCTTAAGAAAGCCATATTCACATCATGGGAAGTGGTCCAGAGGGACAGGAAGGCTGAGCGAAGGTCAGGAGAGCTAAGAGGGGGCAGCAGAAGCAACAAAGGAGGAGAGTTTCAGGGATATCCATGTGGCAGCAGTGGTGGGAAGATGTGACCAAGATGTGGCTTAGCAGTAGGAGCTTCCCGGAAGAGTGGGTGAGAGCTGGTTTCAACCACGGAGTGAGAAGACACCGGAGAAAGGTGACAAACAAGAGATTGCACTTCTGAGGAACTCACAGAATAAGGGTGGCCTGTAACTTTCTCTTAGTTTGAAAAGATCCATTGTTCACAGGCCAAAAAGAAGTGAAGGCAAGGAATAAAAAATTACCAAAATACAGAGAGAGTATAGAAATATCACAAAGAACACAGAAGTAGTGAGCTTGTAGAAGATAGAGAAGTCCACCTAGGAGGACAGCACTTCTCACAGAGCGGAGTGGGGGGCAGGAACTGAGGGGTATGGAGGGTCTGGAGGTCCAGGCATTGTAAACTGTGCACCCCTGGCCTCAGGAAGGTGACCCCTGAGACACAGGCTGGGTTGTGACAGCATGGCCAGTGAGCAGGCCAGACAGGACAGATGGCAGCCCTGCTGTGAGGCCAGCCAGCAGCCATCTTAAACCTTCTAAGACTTATCTGAGGGGTTATGTGTGGAATTTCTCTGGATGAACATGCAGAGGAGTGCAGGGTGTGTGTGACAGAGTGGTCACATACACCCTGGAAAGTAGGGGATCTTGGGAGAAAATGGGAGTCACGTGTCACTGTGTCCAGGGAGAGTAGGGGAAATGTCAGGAAGAGACAGAAAAAGAAAAAGGGGTCAAGGATTTAGCTCAGTGGTGCCAAGTCTGCCTCGTAAGCGCAAGGTCCTGAGTTTGATCCTCAGTAGCGAAGAAGAAGGAGAAGGAGAAGCAGAAGTAGAATGAGAAGGAGAGGAGGAGGAGGAGGAGGACGAGGACGAGGAGGACAAGGAGGACGAGGAGGAGAAGAAGGGAAGGAAGGAAGGAAGGAAGGAAGGAAGAAAGAAAGAAAGAAAGAAAGAAAGAAAGAAAGAAAGAAAGAAAGAAAGAAAGAAAGAGAGAAAGAAAGAAAGAAAGGAAGGAAGGAAGAAAGGTGAATGGCAACAGGATGAATAATCAGAGCAGTGCAAGGCTCTGGGGTTGGACACGATGAAGGAATTATGGTCCCACCATGGGGCATTAGAGTTTTGACAGTGCAGGAAACAAGGTCTGGTGAAGCAAGTGTCCACAGTGCACAGAAATTCCCGAGAGCAGGGAAGGGACAGAAGCCAGGGGAGAGGACACCCGGTAGTCAGCACTTGGATTCTGCCTGGCCCCTTCCAGAACTATGATTTGGATGTTTTTAGTGGACAATGGCACCTTTAAAAGATGTCTCTGGAGTTACTTCTACAGCCACTGATCTCACTAGAGGCAAAGACTGTACTGGTTTAACTTTCTGACAATAACCATGTTTTCAGTCTAATCTTAGGACACAGTCACTGTCACCTCCCTCCACTGTGAACTGTCCCTGATGTGGATTTGGTGTCTGCCTAAGCTCCTTTCCAAGCACTGAAGCCCTCATTCTCACATTCCACTTTTACTTGGATAAATGTCTTGTTGACTCAATAGCATTGCGACTTGATAAGTTGTTTTCTCATCCTTTCTAGCACTATGTCTGCTCTATCCATAACTGAGACGTCCTACTTAGATATTCAGTGTCCCCTCAAAGTCTTAGACTAGGTTTTCAGAAGATGACTGGGCCAGGGGGATGTTATGCTCATCAGCTGATGAATCCATTTATGAGTTTATAGTAGGACAAGGGCCCTGGTAGGAAGCGACAGGTCTCTGGCATCCTTGGGAGATAATGCTTCTTTTTCTGCTTCCCCACTGTGGGAGTCAAGCAGCTTTGCTCCGCCAGGCCCTTCTGCTGTGCTGGCTCTACCTTCAAGCCTGTCAGCAATGGACGGAAAACTCTAAAACATGAGCCGACACTGTAAATTCCTCCTTAAGTTGTACATGTGAGCCACTTTGTCCCAGTGAAGAGACAGCTGGCTAACACAGGACTTCATTGTGTGCAATTGCTGGACTAAATAAAAAGTAACGAATACCAGGTAGGTAAGTTCTTATCCTGATTTTTGTCTAGATAGGGGATTCATAAATGAGCAGAGAAGCTCTGAAAGCTAGAAGAGTCTTAAAAATAGAAGTCTAACTCATCTGCATCATTTTACGTAAGAGGAAATGTAGGGCCAGAAAAGTGTGGTACAAGGTCATGCAGCTAGCTGACTATGTTTCAAGGTTGCCAATGGAGCCCTCGTAGAAGGGTTGTTCAGCCTGAACCATGATTCATCTACAAACTTCCTGTGCAAAATCTCTTAGATAAATTTTTGTATAATCTAAAACAACAGCCCAGTCCCCACTTGTCATTTCAGTGAAAAACTAATAAAAATCATTCAATTTATAAGTTAATAACAAACAGTAGTCAGTTGATGGAATTCCTCATTTCATTACCATCGACCTGAAACTTGCAGACTGGCAAGACCTCGCAAGACCTCGGCCACAGGCTCTGTCTCCCATTCTTGCTGGAGCTGGGGAGAGGTGGACTTACGTCTCCAGGAAGGCCACACAGGCGCTTTGCCCATAGATCTGCGCGATCCTCTTGGGTGTGTCCCCAAAGAAGTCAGGGGCATCGATGGCAGCATGCAGGGCATGAAGGACCTTCAGGACACCCAGGTGACCTGACTCGGCTGCAAAGTGAGCTGGGGTCCAGCCCACATCTGTAACCAAGCAGGGCCGGGCTCCGTGCTCCAGCAGGAGATGCAGCACCTCCATATGCCCTTAGAAGACCAGAGAGAAAGAGGTAGAGGAGAGTGATCCTGGTGGCCCAAGGTCAGGGCCAGTTTGATAGCACAAGGAGGGAGAGAAATTAGCTGCTGAGGGGTCCCCACATTCCCCCTCACTGTCTCCAGCGTGGCCCGTTCCCACGAACCCTGTCCCCACCTGGCCTGAGCCCCTTAGTGTCTCCGGATCTCCTCTTCCCTGTCCCTGTCCTTATCTCCATCTGGATGTCCCTCGCATGCAGCCACAGTGGCATCAGTGAGATGCCCTTCAGCAGTCTCAGTGCTCCTTTCCAAAGCAAATACTTAACCAGATGATTGTGAGCTCAGAGTCGCACAGTATCACCACCTGGCAAGTGTCACCGTGGGCCAGGAGCAGTGCCCGGGGCTGCTGGGGGAGGTGGGGGAGTGACATCACCGCTTGCTCACTGAATACTTGCAGGGTGCCAGTGGAGTGACAGGCAGAAGGTACCCAGCAGAGAGCCTGGTGTGGAGCACATGCTCCTGACACGGGAACGTGTGTGGAGCCCCCGAGTTCTTGGATGGTGCCCGTTTCCCAGGAAGGCCACACAGGCGCTCTGTCATCTGTCTTGCTTTCTGTGGACACACTCTCTACAACAGGGATCAAAGCTGGTATTTACTCAGCACAGCTGGCACAGCGCTTTGCAGCGTGGCATTCTCTCATAGTGTCTTGATATTAAGCCCTTGCCAAGCCCATGCTGAGCCTGTGCCCCATCCTCCTCCCATCCCAGGATGGGCTGCATGGGGCAGGGGAGCATAGGATGAGACGAAACCCCTCCCCTTTTTTATGTTGCTCTGCTCCCGCTAGGGACAAGCAGGCAGGTGACTGGTTCTAACCGGTTCTGATCAGGAACAGACTATGCCAGGGATCTTAAGTAGTGTGATGAAAAATAAAAATGCCAGGATATTTAAGTGAAAATGTAAAAATTCATTACTGTTAAAGGCACATTAGCATGAATCCACCTCAAAACACTCTCCTTCACTTTGAGCAAATGTACCACGTGGTTCTTTCCACATTCTAAAGCAGCTCTAGAAGTCCTCTTTCCTAAGTGTATTTACAAGTTATGATCAGCAATATGTTGAATGCACCTACCTGCTGAGTGCCATTCGATGAAGAGGCTGGCTTGGAAATAACATAACACTGTGTCCTCACCCACCTTAGTCACCAGAACTAGCCTCATGACTTATAGCTCTTCCCCAAAATCAAAATGAACATGAAGGGGAAACATTTTGAATTGAGCCGGGACATCAAAGCAGCCAGACAGTCCCAAAACAGGACTCCAGAGTTGCTACAGAAAGTGGTAAGAATGATGGCAGGTGTTTTCAAAGTGAGGCAGAGGACTTTGAGGGGGATCAAAGACAATGTGTCGTTTACTGTGATGAATTTGTAAAATGTAAACATTCACTGTATTTTTGCATCACATGGCATTTACCCACAATCCTCCTGTGCACCTATCACAGGACCCAGAGTGGCATGGCTGCCCTCGTTACACAGGAGAATAAACTGTGTCTGAAGCAGTAAACAATGTGCCAGAGCGCTATACTAGCAGCTGGTGATGTCTGGGCCTGATTTCCTGTCCACCTCCCTGCCTGCCGATGGGCACCACACGAGGAGCACACCAGGGAACAGCGGACTCTGCCCGGTGCCACCTGCCCACCTCTGATGGCTGCCCAGTGAAGTGGAGTCCGGTCATTCCAGTCTGGGTCCTTGTGATTTGGGTCCCAGAGGCCTTTCTTCAAAATCCGCTTCACTGAGCTGTAGTCCCCCGCAGCCACAGCTTGGTGGAGCCTTGTCATGTCTGACATCTTGGTCAGTTCCATGACCCACTGTAAGAGAGACATTCCACTTAGGAAATCGTATTTGCAACCCTTTATTTCTTGCCAGGATTTTCCATAGGTTTCTATATCAGCCAGGCATGGTGACGCTTACCTATAATCCTAGCTGGAGCCCACCTCACAAAGTGTGGCCCTGGCAGTGACATCAGCAGGGATTTATGATTCACTCTGCAGCCCAGGCTGGTTTCAGACTCATGTGGATCCCCCTGCCTCAGCCTCCTGAATTCTGGGCTTACAGGTGTGGGCCGCCATGTCCAGCTCAAAAGAGTAAATTCTTAGTCTCCTCCTTGGACCCACTGAATCTGAGGTGCTTGGGTGGGGCCAGCAACTTCTCATAACCCCCCCCCCCAGTGGGCCTGTCCTGTGGAGTTTCAAGGACACCCAGGGAGACCAAGAGATGGGGCCAGAGGTCCCCAGGAGAGCATAAGAGTCTTCATCAAGACAGGGTATTAAGAGACCTCAATGGGCCCTAGAGAGACGAATAAAAGTCGTGTTGGTGACTGACACAGGAGTACCCCAAACAAAGGCAAGGACGTGCAATCCCCAGGGTAGACCAAGGGTTCAAGGGTCATTTCTGCAAAGGGACAAAGAACAAACACTTTCATGCCAAGAGGCAAAAGCAAAGGTATTACATAGACCCTCAGAACAGTGTCTACATAGGAGACAGAGGCCCTGCCTGACCTCCATGAGATGACTTCCTTCCCTGGGTTCAGCTGGGTATGTTTTGGGGTGCAGACAAGCCTATGGAGAGGTATCCTAGGTATTCTAAGCCCAAGTACCCTAGACAGGCTAGCCATGCCCACTGGCAGCTGGCTAGGGGACAGGGTCTCCTGAAGCTCAGGGCCCAGCACAGCTAGCCTTCAGGTCAAGATGAGCCAGGCCTGGCTGTGGACATAGAGGCCATCTGTTGGTCCATCCAGGTGCTGTGGTGATGCCAGGTAACAGGAAACTGGCTCTGTAGGTCTGAGGTGGAGTCTGAGATCCTTCAAGTACAACAAGGGTCCCAGCAGCCCTGGCTCCTTCTCCATACTTGGGTAGCAGCGTTCCCTAACCCTAGCCTTAAGCCTAACCCTAATCCCAACATGACAAATAGCTTAGTTACGTAGTGATTGATAGGCAGTTAGAAAGGGGACTCCAGGGTTGCTATAGACTCTCCTGGTCACTGAGCCCAACAAAGAATCAGAATTGAGATAAAGCAACCCAGGCCTGTGGTCAAGAGCTGAGCTGATATAAACCAGGCCCCAAGATGGAGTCACCAAAGCCAGACCTGTGAGTCAGACAGAGAAATAACAGCTCAGAGCTGAGCTTAAAACTAACACCATCTGGTCTAATAAACCACAACACTGTAACTGTAACAAACACAGAGAAATAAAGTAACAAACATGTAAAAACAGTATGAGAAAGCACATAGCTACCACCAAAACATTCTAAGCCTCAGTCCTACCCCTTCCAGGAATGCCTTGGATCTTCTCCAAGCTACACATCTTTGCTGCATACCTTGCTCTTCTATCAGGTCAGTATTAGCTAAGTGACTACACTTGGGACTCTATAGTTTGATTCAAGCTAACTTGAGGTGTGATTTTACTGTTTAACAGCCTCTTAGAGCCTAGTGGAAACCCACTCTCCGAACCCCTCCTGTGTCTCTGAAGCTTTCTCTAATAAAATTTTTCTTCTCTTCACTTCTTTTGTCCTCGAGTCCCTTCTTTATGAAACAAATTCAGCACATCCAACCAGTTGGAAATTACTTCCCTGTAACCCTAACCCTAACATTTGGGACCCAGTATCAATAAAACAGCACTGACTAGGTTTCTTTTCTTTTTTTTTTTTTAATTTGCTTTAGTAAAAAACTCTTATCTGGATGATTTCATCAAGCATAAAATAGTAAACGAAAATACTACTGTGTCTAACCCGCAGGTGCTGCTCAGCACGAAAGTGTTGCTCTAATCACCAGCGGTGACTGCTTGTCTCGTATGGCCCCTGCGTGTAGGCTGGGATTTCTTCAGCCATCCTTGTTTGTGCACATTTGAGTTAAAGCCAAGGAAATTGTTCAACTTCCTAGGGATGAGTTTCAGTTCAACTAGAAGTTTCTACTGGGCAGCAAAATCTATTTCCAAGAAATGGAAAAGCTGATCCTAAAAAATCATATGGAAATTTGAAGGACCCAGAATAGCCAAAAATGCTTTAAAAACAACCAAGTTGGAAGATTCCATTTCCCCATTTCAATCCATGTTACAGGACACATCAGTGGGAAAGAGGAGCCTTCTACAGATGGTACAGAGACGATTTGACATTTCGACACAAAGGGAAAAAGGTGCTCTTCTACTTCTGAGATATTTCTGGGCCTGGCATTTGGTTCTGTGACCCATTTTACTTAATTTTTATATGGGTCACACCCTTACCAAAAGCAGTTGAGCATGAATGTAAGGCTTTATTCCTGGCTCCTCAGTTCTGTTCTATTGCTCTATATCTGCATTCTTGTGTTGGTACCACCACAATCTTTTTGTTTCCTTGTAGTACTGGGGAGAATTCAGGGTCTCCCACGAGCTAGGCAAGTGCTTGATCATTGAGCTATATCCTCAGCCTTTTCTCAATTTTATTTTGAGACAAGTATATTGCTAAGTTTCCCAGGCTAATTTCAAACTTGGACTCCTCCTGCCTCAGCTTCTCAAGAAGCTGGATTACAAGAATGTGCATGCTGCACTATAGGAACACTATCATCTTGATGACTTTTGCATTTGAAAAATGTGACTCTTCCAATGGGGGTACATGCTCAAAAGAACAAAATATACACATAAATAGGGCATATCCACATAAGCGTTCACAGAATCATTATTCATTCTAGGCAAAAAGTGGAAACATCTCAACCATCCACCCACAGAGGAAAGGATAAGTAAATGCAGAACACTGGTGCAGTGAAATATTATTTGGTGATACAAATTAATGAGGTACTGATGTATACTTCATGAATAAATCATAAAACACTCTGAGGGAATTAAGCCAGCCATAGAAGACCTCATAGGACATGCTTCCATTTATGTGAAATGCCCCCAAAAGGCAAATTGATGGAGACAAAATGTAATTTTTAGTTGCTGGGTTAAGGATTGGCACAGGGAATGATTTCTGGTAAGTACATGATTTCTTTTGGGGATGGTAAAATATTTTAAAATTAAATTTTTTTTGGTAGTCATTTTACAGCTCTAAAATGCTAGAGGCAGTGAGTAGTACACTTTAAATGCATTTGAGTTCATGGCATATGAATTATATACAAATAAAGTTATTTTTTAAAACAAACAAAGGTTTTATAAGACTTATTTGCATATTATTTGCATATATTCATTTTATATTATATATTCATATTTATATTGTTTAAATTTAAATTTAAATTATTTAAATTATTTAAATTAATTTAAATTAAATTATTTAAGTTATTATTTTTATATTATTTAAATTTAACTAATGGAATTTAACAACATTTAAAAATTCTTTATATCAATCCTTGTGAATTTGGTTGCTTACACTTGCATTCCCACTTTTCTGGTAGATGCACCTCAATGTATCAAATCTATGATAAATAGGAACGACCTGGAAACGCTGTAGTACTAAGGATGAGTAATAGAAAAACACTTACTGTGTATATGTAATCCAGGAGCTCTGCCCTGGAAGCAGCCTTACCTTGGAGTGTTGCTGTGCTGACACCATGGAAACTGGCCCCACCCTTCTCCAGAGAACCCGCCAATCAGCAGCAGCTTCTCCAGGAGTTTTGTGGGGTGAGGTCACCTCTCAGCTTCACATGGGACCTCTGCAATGATTTCATTTTCTACTTTAGTCTCCATGTGGAAGTTCTTAGCAGGTTCTTTCAAATAGGAACTGATAACAATTAAAAAACGTAGCCAGTGGTTGTCAGCCACAGGCCTGCGAGAAGCTGTTTTACCACCTGGACATTGAAAACTAGACCTTAGGGAGGAGTGGAGTTCGCCTGGCGCTTACATTCAAGATCATTGTGAGACTCAGGGCAGACTCTTCCAGTCTGCAGAGCTGCTTTCAAAACAACAAAAGGAAATGTTAATCATTTTGCTTAAGGCTATGAAGACAGCTGAAATAATTCATAAAGCACCTAACACAAGGCAGATACTTAAACAGCGAAACAATCACAACACATCTAGGTGCCTCTACTTCCCTCAGGAGTGCTAGGCAGACATTGTTATTTATGATGATGTTGGTCAAAAATACCTGCCTTCCTCCCCGTCCTTGTTCCTTCTCCTTCTCCCTCCCCTATCCTTCCTTTCTCTTCTCTCCTCACTTTCTTTCCTCTCTTATTTGTCTGATTGTTTCTGTCCTATCGAACATATAGTCCAATAGATGATACTCAAGAAAAACAGTGAATGTCCATATGTAGAACTATGACCTTCGTGAGTGCCAGGAGCCCTGTGGAGTGCTGGGAAGGACAAGGATGAGTATGACAGCCTGGGGAGCTGTCATCTCAGCCGTCACTTGGCCAGTGGACAATGAGTGAAGCCACTCCTGGGTGGGTGTGGGAGGCTGCCCCCGGAGATGCCTGGCATGTGGCTCAGCGTGCTGAGTGGGAGACCCGCCCTGATCGGGCAGGGCCATCTGCCAGGCAGGGGCTGCTCATGGGCAGAGCAGTGGAAGGCAGGGTGGCTTGTGGCCTGCTCACACCAACCAGACTCTTCTGGAGAAGCACGTTTTTTCCTGCTACCTTGGCTCTGGGTCTGAAAGCTCCAGATTCGTCAGAGGCACACCAGCGCTTACCGTGGTCTCCCAGGCCTCGGACAGGCTGCATTGCTATCCCTGTGTTCTGAGGCTCCCAGCTTCCTGGACAGAAAAGCTCTCAGCCTGCAGACACCTGCGTGGGACTGCTCAGCACTGACCGGTGAGCCAGTCTAGTAGACACCTCCTAATGTCTCCTGTTGTGCTGGCCCAGACAATGCTAACAGAGCAGGGGGCATTTAAACTGAGACCAGGCCTCGTTGAAGCACAGAGGCATCTGAGAAGTTGGGCAGGGAGTTGCGAGTGTGGGGCATGTTGGAAAAGGTGAGTCTGATGCAAGCAGGGACTCCAGCATCCAGGGCTTATGTGGGGTGATGACCTGGATTTATGCCCTGTACAGAGAGTAGCACTGAATGGTTTAAACGAGGGAAAAGATAATGCAATTTATACTTTCTTCAAAAGTTCCCGTGACTGCTGTGATTTGGAGATGGGGTGGGAGGGAAGTAAACTGAAACTGGGAGAACACTGAGGGCTATTGCTGAGGTCCGGACAGCTAAGGACAGATTGGTGGACTGCAAGGAGGAGAAAGGGGAGTGAAATCCGAGTTATTCAGGGGATAGTGACACGAGTGGATTAGGCATGAGTAGTGAGGAGAAGAAAGCAGTCAGGTTGGGAGCTAGGGACAGGGGTGGTGGAGATGACGGGGGTCGGATGGTAGAAGAGCGGTCACATCGCGGGCTATCTGGATGCTCTGTTGAGATGCAGGGGAGATATCCCAATATCACAGCTCCGAGACTTTGGAGTTAAAATTGACAGTCAAGAATCACCGGCACACAGGTGATATTTAACGATGTAAGATAACCCGAGGACAGCAGGTGCCAGGGAGCCCCCAGCCTCCTCCTCTGAGGTCCGGCAGTGCAGGAGGAACTGGCAGAGGGGATTACTGCGAGGGGGCAGGTGGCTAGACGGATGGGTCGGACAGCCAGAGAGAAGAGTTTTGTGTGTCTGGTATGAGCCCGAGGACCCATTAGGAAGCCCCCAGGAGCTATATCCTCACTATGGAATCCCAGGGCAGGTCCAGTCCTACCTGATTTCCCTGCACCAGAATTTGCTAAGTAATTAGTACTGAGAAGTGAGGGCAGAAGTCCCAGGCTAAGGGACACAGGAGCCAGGCGCTGGAGGTGGCAGGCAAGAGGCTGCACATGGGTTATCAGCAAGCCACACTTGTCGAGGTCCCGGCCCTTGCGATACCCACATCCATGGCTCCCTCCCCTCACAAGAGGGCTCTGCCAACTCACATCCCTCCAAGTCCAGAATGGGCCAGGTGGAGAGGCCCTGAGATCTCCCATGAGTCTAGAGTGAGCTGCCTCCACAATCTTAGAAAAAGCTCCAAGATGGTCAAAATGTTGTAGCAGATCTTGAATGTTAAAAACCAAAAATTGTGACATCAATAATATACAAAACCATGTACAAACAAGGCCAAAGTCATTCTAATCTTTTAAAACTGTCATTTATTTAGTCCCTGAAGGTTTTGGGGGCCTGCCAACAGGACATGCAATTATGGGATGGAGGTATTCAGCCCTTTCAGGATAACCTTGTGACCAGCTAGATGAACAAATGTCTCGCCTACCCTGTGACAGGACACAGGGCCACTGGGGACCATGTCAGGGCCATTCCTTGCTCTGAATCTAAGCTTCTTGGCTGGGCAGAGGTGACTTCCGTGAAAACTTTTCTCCATAGAATCAAGGTCATTTTTAATCAGAAGAGATTTTGGACACAGTGGGACAAAAACTCATGTTGTACATGATGAACCTGAAGACCACTGACTAACTATGGATGTCAGTGGCCCTGAGACTGTTCTGATCATCTCTATCACATCTCCCACCCCCACTGACCCCCAGCACCTGAGGGATGTCCCAGAACTACAGGCCTGGGGACAAGGACATGTGCATCCCGTGGCTTGCCCCCTCCCCACTTTTGTACTCAATGGTGCTGTTGACTCAGGCTTGGGACCCAGTTAGATCATAGGCTTGTGAGGCCTTGCCTGGGGTTAGGACTCCCACTCTGAAGCAGAGTGATGCCACCAGAGACCTCTCGCAGATACAACTGGGGTTTTCCTTTCTGCGTGGGGGATGTGGGTCTCTGTAGCTCTCTCACCTGATGCTTGGGGAACTTGGAGAAGGGCTCTGTGTTACTCCCTGCATATTTCATGCCCTTTCTGCCTTCTATCCCAACACTCAGACTTTCCATCTTTTCCTGTAGACCAGGGATGTCCTAGCCCAGCCCTCCCGCACACGCGCATGCAAGCCATAGAGACCGTGCTCTCTTTCTGGTGTTAACCTGCTTGAGGAGGTGGATAGTGACGAAATCAAACCCGAGATCATGTGAAGTGCCCCCGTGGGCACTAACGTAGCTTCAGACCTCACGCACACAGAAAGAGGTGAGTGGGCCTCTATTCGCTCATCAGATCCATGCAGCTCCATCTTGGTTCAGCCCTGCACACCATGGGCTCGTGGACCACCACCTCCCACTTGGGCAATGGCAGTTTGCAGCAGGAGCTGGTGGGTGGATGGAAAATGGAATTGAGATGCTTACTCTGTGGCTTCCTTGCTGCTTGGCTGCCGCGGGCCGCTGGGAGGTTCTGTCGTGGCTGTCTGTCACCCTGGTGAGCCCTGGGTGCTCAGGGCTCTTGGGATCCAACTCTTCCTAAATTCTATTCCCACTGTCACCTGGTCACTTTATGAAATGCTCATCCAACAGCCCAATCTGAGCATGTGCCAGGCTTCCTGCCGGAACCTGGACCCAGAAAGTAAGCAGCCTACATGCAGAGGGGTCAGGTGCACGAAGTCCATGGGGCTGAAAAGGAGTGGAAGGTGGAGACCTGAGGGGAGGGCGGCTGAGACCAGATGCTACAGGGACACTGACGCCATCATGGGATAGCGGGCTTTAATCCTGCCAGTGTGCTCTTGGGGTGGGGAGTTTCTGAGCAGGAAGTGAAATGATTACAATTCATCGCTTCTGAAGAAGTAATTTCACCACAAGAAGACAGGATGTGTTCTGGGGAGAAAAGCACTATGCATGAGGAACAGTTAAAGCCAAAGAAAATGCATGTGCTCTGATTTAGGAAATCCATTTCTAAGTTTGTATAACAAAGAAATGGTTTAAAATGTGCGTGGAAAGTTAAATTATCAGAATTTTCACTCACATGACATCCTCAAAGCTATAAACAACTCAAATTTCCACTTTTCATGAAGGGTGAGTTATATTTAGACTTTAGAACTGAGGTCAGAGATGTGGATATACTATACGGCAGAATATTAGTAGTATACTGCCAAAAGAAAATAGAACTTTTATATAGAGAAAAGCTTAAAAGAATGAGCATGGGTTTAGCAATCAACTGGTTATTTTCCCTATCATGGGAATGCATGACTGAGTGAACACATTTTGTGACTACCAAGAATATAGGTTTTGAGGGCCTTAATTAATGTGGCAACAGGAGACTAGAGGAGTGAGTGGATGACATTGTGGGTGTAGAAATGAACAACTCAACAGGCAGGTGAAGGAGTTGGTGACTGACTCAGTGCTCTGAGGGAATCCTGGATGCGCTGGACCTACACGGTGCCTTCTTCATTGAACTGAAGTCAGCAAAGATGTTACCAATGGCACAGCATGGAAGTCATGGTCTGCCAGGACAGACTTAATCAGGACACATAATTTACAGGATTATTTTATAATAGTTCTCCAACAAGTCAAATCGCAGAAGCTCAAGGGATCTATCCACACCCTAGAAACCCTAAGAATCTAGCTGAGGGCCTGGAACCCACTGCAGCGTCTTGCACAAGGCCAGCTAAAGACCTAGCATCCAAGGCTATGTCCTCCGGGAGTTCAGCCTGTGGCCTCGAGCCCACGGCAATGCCTCATGCTTGTCTATATCAAGGATTTGAACCCAGAGGGGTGGAAGCTAAAAAGCCTGTGCCAGTGGGTAAGGGATCTATGCCAGTAGGCTGAGGGATCTACACTGCAGTGGGAAGTGACTCTCATGGTGGTGAAGTCCTGGTGAGAACAGAGCCCGAAGAACTGAACTCCCAGTGACATGGAAGCCCTGAGCTGCTCCTCCAAAAATGCAAATGGCCAACTTCACATCAGGAACACCGACCGCAACACCACAGCAAGCTTCTCCTAGAAAATCAACCATGCCCCATCTTCCCCTCCAGTTCCCTTTTTATGCCATTGGCAACAGTTCTCAGGTGGGTCTTCCATGCCCAGAATCACACCGACTCAGTTCAGCCGTGTGTTCTACAGTGAGCATTGTTGATCCACCACACATGGCTAAGGAAACACATCTGCCTGGCAAAGGACACATTTGGCAAAGCAGGTCACAGAGCCCAGACGCTGAACACATATCTACAAGGGCCTTGCAACACCAACAAATAGGGTCCCATAACTCCAATGTGCAAAGGCAACTGCTCTGCCAAGGACGATGGTCTGACCTGGCATTGGGAAATATGACTTGGAATTACCTAAGTACGGAGCGAAAGGTCTCTAAACTTCTCTCTCCTTCAGCAACTTGGACGTGGGTCACTCTTGCCATGGAAATGCTTCATCCTAAACTTGTGGGACGGTTGCTCCAGACTCTGTTCAGGCTTCATCCCGTACAAACCCCAGTCAGACCTGATAGCAGAAGTGATCACATTATTTCCATTTTTCAGACTAAGAGACTGAAGGGCTGAAAGGTCCTACACTCACCCAGGGCCTTGGGGTAGAGCAGGCAGAGCTGGGCCTGCCCAGGTTTGTCTGGCTCAGACCTCATCCCCACTACGCTGTGTCCAGGAAAGCCCATGGAGGGCCTGTACCCCTTTGTTACAGGACTAGCACAGGAGGTGACTATCTCTGGGGAAACTCTGCTTTAGGTTTTCATTCTCCTCTTCTGCACAGATTTCTAACCATATGCAAACATTACATTTTAAACAGAGAAAAAAATCTCTTTTTAAATCAACATTAATTCCCCCATTTTTCTTTGCCTTTGGCTACTCTGTTGTCCTCTTCTTTGGTCTTGTTCTTGGACTGGAGATGTCACCAGGAAGACTCATCCTCATCCACTGTGTGGGCTCCTTTGACGAATGGTTGCACCCACGCTGTCCTTTGCCCAGCTCGGAAAGTTCTTCATTCTGGGAACTGTCCCAGACTTCTACCCACCTTTTCTTATATGAGATACATAACCTTATCTCATGTCTTATCTCTCCATAAAATACCTTGAAAGTAGTTAAGATGTTTGTATCCTGTCTCTCCTGATTCCTGACTTCTTACTCATCGACCTGTGGCTCACTGTGCCATCTCTTAAAGCCACCAGGACTCTCCTGGTCACTGAACCCTACAGAACACTACCCCCATCCCAGGCCACCCTGTGTATTAATGGGTCGATCACAGTGGCCTCCAAAGCTCTTTTCTCTTGGTTTCTTCAAGCTTCTCCATTCCGGTTTCTACCCTGGCTCTGATCAATGCTTGGATCATTTCTCCCTCCAGCTCTTCTTTCTTCTGCCTTCCTTGAACCTGGTGCTCTCTCCAGACTCTCTCTTCCATTGCTTATCCTGAACTAAGCGGGGTTTCTAAACAAGCTTCTTCCCGGGTCTTGATAGTGAGCTTTAGACTTGCACAACTCACTTCCGGTTGGCCAACTCCACCCTGAGGTGTATCAGCTGGGACGGGAAACAATCCTGTTTGGCATATATGCTGAATGGTGCAGAGTAAGTCCTCCTGCTATGGCCAGTTTCAAGCTCTCTTGACACACCATGGCTTGAATGTCTCCTCCAGAATTCATGTCAAAATACAGTTGCTCTGAAACAGTGGTGAGGCCTTTAAACTTGACCTTGATGCTCCACTCTCAAGAATGGGTTGATGCGTCAAATAAGGAAAGAGCTTGGCCTCATTCTCTGTTTCTGTCCAGCAATACCTGCTCATGCTTCTGCCAGAAGCTGGCATCGTGCTCTTGGACTTACTTCCTCTGGCACCAGGAACCAAATAAATTTAAATAGTTCGTCTTTGCCCCCCCTAAGTGACATTGCGCTATAGCAGCAGAGAATGGTCCCCACCCTGACTTCTCGGGCTCTTCCTATTGTTATCAGCTTCCTGACTGACATGAGGCCAGCAGCTTCCTTCACCATCCCTTGTGACAAATGACTGCCTCATCATGGGCCCCATGGTGCTGGAGCAGCCAAACACGGGCTGGAACCACTGAAACTACAAAACAAATCTTCCCTCCTCTCAGCTGATGTTGGGATTTGGTCACAGTGACATTCTGTTTCCAAGCCCACGCACGGTGCCCTCTATCAGTGTGCTCTGTCCCTCTCCCTGAGACAGGTTTGCGTAGGTCCTAGGCATGAGGGCTGCCTCGACTCCCACACCATTCCCGAACAGTGATCTCCTGGCCTCACTGCACCCTGTGTCTCCTGCATTTACCTGCACTGGGAATGGACTGTGTGCTGCCATTTCTTCACCTGCCCAGCAATGGACTGTTACAGTCCTCTGTGAGATGGTGACAGACATGCAGTAACCCCCACTCAACTATTGCTGAGTCAAAGCTCACTGAACACACGATTCAGAGCACTGATTGCATTCACGATATTGGCTGCAGCCAAAAAGCCATCCTCAGTTCCAAGGAGGAGGGTAGAAGCACTGACTGTTGGTGTGAAAGGGGGAGGAAGGAAGAGGGAAGAAACTGCTCAACAAAGAGCCAGTTTAGGAGCACGCATCCATTCTTTTCTTTTCTTTTCTTTTACTGCATAAAACTTAGACACAATGCATATTGGATTCACCTTGTCATCTCTCTCTGTTGACTGCTCTTTTCAGGTGCAGGAATATTCCTCGTTAAGTCTACTTAGTAGAGCTGCCAATTTTTTGTTAAAAAAAAAACAATAGGATGACCAGTTAAATCTAAATTCCAGGTAAACAACCAATAAATGATAAATGTGTATCCCAAATTTTCACACAAGACATCCTTCAAAGTTGGCCTTTGCTCATGAAAACTTCAAAATTAAATAGAGTCTCCTGCATTTATAGTTGCTAAACCTGGACTCCCTACTCTCAACACATCCTCGGGCACCAGCCTAACCAATGCCCACCCCACTGGGACCCCCAGAGGAAAGATCTGAGGACAAGAGGAGATGTCATGTGGCTGGCAGTGAAGGAAGTGAATATAATAGCTTTCAAGACTGTTCTGAAAGCTCAGGAAACCTCCAACTCTTTCATCTTGACTCGAGACCAACCAGAATAGCAGAGCTTCACTTTCTCTTTGGCAGGACCTAGAGTACTTAAGAGCATTTGTGACCCAGGTGATTAGAAGAGAAGTTTGAGGAAATTGCCATCAGACGAATGTAGATATATTTAAAAGCTATTAATTTGAGATGTTGCCTATGAACAAATGTTGCTTGTGTACTAGATCTTACCCTCAGCACTTTGTGGGAACTTTTTGCATATCCTTGTCACAAGGCACCTCTTAATAATTTCAATTATGTCTATTTTTTTGGATGAGGAAGTTGAGAAACAGAGACGATAATGAACCTGCCAGCACTCACACCACTAATTAGAGAGCGGAAGAAGCTACAACTCACGCCTTCTAATGTCAAGTCCTCAAAGTAAAAAGGAAATAAAGAGAATTTCACTTCTTGTTCTGGTGCCTCTCCAAAAGGGAATCTATTTATTTAAAAATATGGAATGTTAATAACACCACATATAAATTTTAGACTATATTCCCTGAGCTTCTGCCTAAGGTTGTGAATGAGTATGTTTAAAAGTTACTAGGAAGTAGAGGAGAAAACATTGGAAAATAAGGGGAGTTTCAGTTAATCCCCAAGTATCGCTGAGTTCAGCGGAGTTGTAAGAGGAGCGTTAATGCCATCTTCCTGAACTTATAAATAAATGTTCTTCCTTTCGGCAAAGAACTGAGGCCAGCACAAAGGGTCACTGGCGAGCACAGGCCTCCTGCTTCAGGGAAAATGGAGATTAAGTCGGAGGCCTTCAAGAAAGAACACAAAGGAGGGTTCAGGAAGCAGGGAAAATGCTTTGGTCTGAGCAGCAGAGGGCAGCCGGGGGTGGGGGGAGGGTGGGGGGGTGGGGAGGCGTTGCTCCAGGGTGCCCTGGCTGCTGGGTCTGGGGAATCATGTCTCAGTTCCAGTTTCACAGCTCTGGAAGGACCCTAAAGGCTCAAGTGGAACTTGGGGGCTGAGAAGTTGTCTTCGTCTGCTCTGTTGGAATCTCAGCCACCTTGAATTCAGAGAATGGAGACTCTGGGTTCATCTGAAGGTCCCTGGAAGTCTGTTCTCCGGGCTCCCTCAGTTTTTTATTTTGTTTTTTAATTTAAATCTTTATCAGTACATTATGAAGATACATCATCATTGCATTCATTCAACATTGAGAGTTTATACCAGAATATGACATGACTTGATTCTCATTTTTTCCCCTTTCCCCCCTGCCCTACAACCTCCCACCTCCTATATACATAATCTTTGTTTCCTTTTTTCTTTATTACTGTTACATTCTTTTTCCCTTAGTTATTTACCCCCTACTTAGTTAGTTACCTACACCCTCTTTCCTTTTAAATATTTTCAGTTATGAAAGTGTCTGAGATTGTCTGGGGAGATTTGGGGCTAATAAACCCTGTCTGGCCAACTTTTAGCCAGACCTGTCCTAAATGCCTAATCTACCATCAAGCAGAGGGTTTGACCCAAACTTCACTGCGTGAAAGTCAGCTTTGCTGTGCTCTGAGCTCCCTGCACGGCAGTCTGCACCCAAAAGGAAGGGTTCTTGTGTGCCTCGAGGGAGAACACGTCTTGGTTTTGTTGATTAATTTTTATTAGCTCATGTTTCCGTACTTAATGATTACACACACGATGGGCAGTTGTTGTGTGTGTACATAATGTATCTTCCTTGTTTTTATCCACTCCCCCTCCTTCTCCACTTCCTCCATCTTTTAGTCTCCTTCCCTTTTGCAAAAGATCTATCTCCTTGTTTCCTCTTATCTGCACCATGCGCTAGACATGTGAGAAACTCACCCTTCCTTCTTTCTCTGAAAAGCACACAGGCAACTAGTCAACCACTAAACTCTCTGGCTTTGACCTGGAACTTTGTTTTCACATAGTTTTCATTCTGCCCAATTGTCTAATTCTGTATTCAATGATGACCATGAGAGAAATACAAATTAAAACAGTACTGAGATTCCATCTCACCCCAGAAAGAATGGCTGTCATCAAGAAATCAGATAATAACAAGTGCTTGTGAGGCTGTAGAGAAAAAGGAACGAACGCTTCTCCACTACTGATGGCAGTGTAGACTAGTGCAATCACTGCACAAGTCAGAATGGAGTATACAAAAAAGACTGAAACTAGAAATTGTATTCTACCCAGCTATTTCCCTTCTGAGCATCTTCCTGAAGGAGTAAAAATGATATTACAGTGGTTTGTGCAAATCCATGTTTACAGCACTGCAATTCACAATTACCAAACCCTAGAAAAGATCTGTATGTCTATCAGCAAATGAATGAATGAAGAAAAAATGGTATTAATACATAATGGAGTGTCACTGTGCCATAAAGAAAAAGTGGAGTCATTTACAGAAAAATTGATGTACCTTGAGATCATGTGAACTGAATTAAATTGGACACACATGCTTAAATATCACATGGTTTCTCTTATAACTGAAATTAAAACTAAAGAGCAAAATAATAACTACTAGGAAGTACAGAGAAAGATGTATCTTAAATAGGAAGGCTTCAACAATCTTGGTTTTAAGGTGAGGCCCTGGGGCGCGTGTCCGCCCCTTCCTGCAGCGGTCAGAGCTGTCACAGCGCAGTGGTCAGAGCGTCAGTCCTGGAGGGTATCCAATCGGAGCCGGAGCCGAGTGTAGACCCAGCCCGGGGATCGAAGGACCAGAGCACAGAGGGATGCACAGTGTAGACGCGGCTGGGTCACTGCAGGAATTTCGAGATCTAGAAGGAGAGATAGGCCTGGTGGGTGAGGACTCGGGGAGCCCCAGGGATGCATGGTCTGGATGAGAGCTCACAGTGCCCTGCAGGCGACTGCGCGGGGGAGGAGCAGAGAAGACGGCGAACCCGCTGGCCCCTCCCACCTCTGCCTCCTCGTTGGGGGCACTATCAGATCTGAGGACGCTGCTTGCTTGGGACCCAGGAGACCGACAGATCGAGGAAGCTGGGCGCGCCCCGGGTGAGAGGGGCCAAGGGAGGAGGGAGCCTGGGGAATACGGGTTGTTGCCATCCTAGAAGGGGGTGGGGGCGACAGCTGAAACCTGTGTGCTGCTGGGCTCTACCCCTGGTGTCCTGCGAAAATGCGCAGTGCTGGGGAGCACAAGGGACCCTGATCTCTCTCCAGAGAGGGACCTCAAGCACTGAGGACTAAGAGCCTGAGTCAGGCTGGTGAACTGGGACACAGGGACTGTCCTTATCAGCGTTTCTGTTACACACATGCACCCGCAACCAGGTGCCCAAGCCTGCGGGGAAGGTTGTTTCTTCTGGAATCCACTTCTAACAAGCAGCTGTAGAAACAGAATTACAAAATCTAAGCCATCCTTCTCCCCTCCAGGGTCTGGGCAGGGAGATGAGAGGACAACATCAGGGTTACTCTAACCAGACTCAAGGGTTCTTGTTTTCAAACACCCAGCAAAACAGGAAGTGTCTCTTGGAGCCTCTGCAGGTGTTCAGCTCCCTTTCCGGACCAGGTTCTGGGAGACAAAGAGGTACCAGGAAGGAAGAGAGCTTGTGTTTGACAGTAAGTGGGAGTGATCACCAACCAGTGCACAGGACCCGGGAGGGACATGCTGTCGACCCAGGGTGGCACGGACTCCCTTGGATCCAAATGGGCATGTGGGGCTGGGGGACTGTCTGTGAGCTCAGCTGGGAATGGCACCCCAGGCATCTGCAGTCCCAGAGACTGGGCTCACTTTCACCTCAGCAGTCAGTACGGGCTGATCCCTGAGGGGGAGATGGCCTCCTGTGCCAGGAGGTGTCCTTGTGGACAGGCTTCTGTCAGCCCTGCAGAGGCGGTGAGGATGCCACCACCTTCCTGTCCCGCACACATGCAGCAGGTGCTGTGGGAACCGCAGCAGCTGGAGTACAGGGCTTACCAGGCTCCCGGGACTTTCCAACAGGACACCAGGCCTGGCACTGGCTTTTTGCTTTCTCTCCAAAAGACTCTGCACTCTGCTTTGTTGCAGGGTCATGAAAAGTGACAAAGTCCTTTAATTATGGTTTACTAACCTGTAGGGAAACCCTCAGAATAAAGCAGGAAGGTTCTGCAACTCCCTGAGCCCCAGGAAGGCTGAGGAGCTTGGGAGCCCCCTCTGAGGATCCTAGTTCCTCATGGACACCTCATAAAGGGGCGTTTCCCAGGAAGGAAGGAATGCGCCAGGTCACCGGTACTCTGGTTTATCGGGAGCCTGCATGTTTTTGTGGTTCATGGTTGTGACCTTGATGGATCCCAGAGAAGATATTTCCACATAAGCAAAGCCATAAGGGGATAATATCCAAGGACAGATAGACACTGACCTGGGGCAGGAGTTCTCCAGTCACAGTGTTCCTGAGTTCAGGCAGTTGGTTGGGTCATGGCCATGGACAGCAGGTCCCCTCCTTTTGCTGTGAAATCAGTACTTGGGGTGTCCTGTCACAGATGCCTGCCTCCACATTGTAGGAAAGATTCACAGCTCTGAAAAATGAATGGACTGATAGCACATGCTCAGTGTTGCTTTAAACAAATATAGGAACCAAGGAGAGGAAAGCAGTTACTCTAAGCATTCTGGTTCCATTAGGTGGGTTGGCTGGTTCCTACCAGAGACCACGAGCATTCATTCACCAACATTAAAAGCTGTTTACTGAGCAGCTACTGTGTGCCAAGCTGAGCCCAGAGCTTAGAGATAGACATTTCCCTGTCAGGAAGTCCACCCTCTGGCACTGACAGGCGAGTGAACTGAGTTTAGTCATGAGAAGAGCATTGAGGAAGAGCTGAGCACAGAGGCTCACAACACGGTGTGGGTGAGTGAGTGTGTGTGTGTGTGTGTGTGTGTGTGTGTGTGTGTGGTGTACACATGTGCACGGGTGAGAGTGACCTGGTGTCTGGGATTCGGTTTTGAAGAGAAGCCTGAGAAGCAGTATAAGAGATACAGGTGAAAGCTAGTGTGGGCGCAGGTAGTGGGCGAGCCAGACAGCGCAGAGTCCAGGCCAAGGGAAAGGGTTCAAAGATGCCTCTTTATTCTCCGATCAGACCAGTGAGAAGCTTAGAGAGCCGTGCAGACAACTCTCACAAGCACTGTGATGTGCCTGTGTGTGTGTGCGTGTGTGCAACGGCACGTGTTTCTTGTGCTTCTTTTGTGTCTCATTTGTTCATGATATGGGTTGGCTGTGGCTTTAGCTTTTCATAATGCAGAAATCCCTGGTCCTTTAAGGAGAAGCTACAATCGTTCTTTGGAAAACGCTTCTCCACAAGAAGTCTGTGGAGAGACTCCTAGAGCAAGAGCCACAGGGGTGGGCAGTCCGGGCAGGCTACTGGGAAACAAATCACAAGCTCAGGGACCTCTGGGGATCTTAGGTGATATGTGTCCTTCACTGCCTTTAGCTTTGAGGGCACAAAGATCTGGACATTTGCACACGGGATATGGGTGAGTTCCCTTTTCAAAATATGCTTAGAATCCATTAATTTTTATTTTACTTGCAGCTTTAAAATACTTACTCAATATGCTGTATTATGAAGGTACTTGGGGAACTTGCTTCTGATTTTGTTTTCTCTGTCCTGCCTCTTCTCTGAAGTTAGAGGGTAGTTACCCAAGACATGTGCCAACTGTGCCCCAAACCGGAGGCTGTTGCTGAGACCCTTCTGCAGAAGTCATGAGTCTTATATGTGAGATGATAGGAGAAAAGCTGCCATCAACTAACAAGGTGCAGATAAAAACAACACACCCACAGTATTATCTTTACTCTTCTCATTTCAATAATAGCAAGTGGTGAGTGGGAAATTCTTTCTGATGCTTTACAGAGAATCATATAACTTAGATAAAGATAGGGACCAAGTGAGTTCTCATTTTCTTCAATAACCTTGCAAGGGAACCTAAGAGCAGAGTTGAATCCTTTCTTGACCGAGGAGGTAGACGTTATTAAGAATCTGATGATCACAAGGGCCTTCCTTTGTTATCCAGAGAACTTTTGCTTCCCTGTTACACGTTCCAGAACAGAAGAAATATTTCTATTATTAAACGAGGACACCAGTTTCTCTTGCCTTCTCTTAGGCCAGGACTTTGTAACCTCAGTGGGTGTGTGTGTGTCGGGGCAGCCCTGTGAATATTTACAAACAGTCCTGGCCCCTGCAGAGGCCCAGCTAATAGCAGTCCCCTCCCAGCGGTGACAACACAAAACATTTCCAGATGTGACCCACTGGAGGGACAGCAGAACTGCAGATGAGAGTTGCTAGTTAGGGTGATTTGCGAGCTGTTTTTTTCCTACCTCCTTTCTGTTGCCATAAACATCCAAAGCAAAAGATATTATCTTCTTCCTCAATCCTTCAGTCTGATCCATTAACCACTTTCTTAGAACTGAGTTGAAACCAAGTTGACCTATTATTTGCTCTTATCTCTCTCTGTAACTATCTGCTCCGCATTAGCTTTATTATCCATTATCCTTTTAATATTAATTGCTTTTTCAGTGTGAATTTTCGCATGACAATTTTGTTATCTTTAATTTAAATTCTATCGTACGCAGCTTCCTAACTCATAAAGAGTTATGTCACAGACATAGTAACTGAATGTAGTTCCACTGATGAGGCATCCTGATTGTGTGACGGTTGTGGGGTTTCCATTGGGTGTATGTGTCCCCGATGTGTGTAGTGTGCACGTGTGTATGTGTATAGTGTCCACGGGTGTGTATGTTGTCTTGGACAGAGTTAAATAAACACAATACTGCAAGCACTGAGTTTTATTTCCTGGCATATAAAACATTTTTATGCCAATACTAGAGATTTAGCTGAAAGTCAGGAAAGGGCCTAGATACAGTAGTGTTTGCCATACTGCCTTCAAAACTCACTCCACGCCAGCTGGCACTGCTGACTTTGTTTTGTAAGTCTGACACCCTCGGGCTTTAGTTTATCAGATGTTGCTCTGAGTGTTCTGTTACATCTTTCTCAGAAGCGATTTTGCCCTTTCATCGTGGCCCGGTGGCACTGATCTCATTCCTGGGGGCCCTGTCTTTGTGAGCTGATCTCCTCCCACTTCCAAGTGTCCCCCCCAGGGGCGTGGCCTTTCCTCACATGAATGTGCAGATGTGGGCAGGCAGAGCATCACAGGCCCCGTGACGCCCTTGTGTCTCTTGGTAGCTTGTTTGGATCAGGACTCTGTCACCTTGAAGAGCAAGGTAAGGAGCTGGGTTTGTGGAACAGTTGCCAGGTTGTCAAGCCATGGAGGTGACCATGAGGGATGCCCAGGTATGACCAGGGCATCAATAGCTGTGGAGGACAAGAAAGGCAGTGAATATGAAGTGCTTTGAGGGATCTGTAGAAATGCTAGTTTTGGTGCCGACTGGCGCATAGGGTCCTTCGTGAAACCTGCTAAATTTACCCAGCTGTCCCTTAAGCAGTAAAGGAAAGGTGGCTTGTTTATGCAAAGAGCCTTCTGTGAGAGGGAATGGGGCCTGGCCTGAGGGGGTGGTATGAGGCCTGGTGAGTCTGTGAGCAGTACAGGGGCCTGGGTGGTTATGTCAAAGAGTGCAGGGACCTAGATATGCCTCAGAGTCTGTGGTGCAGACCAGTGCACAGCATCCTTCTCTGCTCCTTTGCCCTGTGACATCTGGAGCCATGTAGGGGCCTGACAGATGATTGACATGACCGCTGTGGCCCTGATGCCTGGGGTGGACCAGGGCAGCCTCTTGGAGTTCCTGCCATGATTCAGAGGAGTGACGGGGGTGGTTTGGGTCATTTCCACTACCCGCCAAAATTAGAGGGCCACATGTTAAAGCAGAAAAATCATGTGCAGATGCAGGAGGATTTTTGCTAATAAGATGTTAGCATGCAGCTTGCTTGCTATGGAAAATGCTTATTCAACATCAAATTGTCTGCTGGGCTGTCTGTCTTTTCTGTCTTTTGGAAACTAAGGGTGGGGTAGGAGGATAGAGATTGCTTAAAAAAATAAAATAAAATAAACAATCACTCCAAATACAGATGCAGCAGCATTTATTATAATCGTTGCATAATTAGGGCAGAAGCATTGGCAGAGAGCTGTATTTACT
This sequence comes from Petromus typicus, assembly GCA_004026965.1. Taxonomy (NCBI): domain Eukaryota; kingdom Metazoa; phylum Chordata; class Mammalia; order Rodentia; family Petromuridae; genus Petromus; species Petromus typicus. The sequence continues at coordinate 168,038 of PVIR01000163.1, forward strand.
GTGTGCTACATGGAGTGACACCAGTAGGGAGAAGGCAAAGGGTCATATATGGCTGTTATAATTATTGTATTTTGATGTTGCGCTTTGTAACTATTCTGTGCTGTTACTTTACAAGTGTACTACACTGCTCCACTGTTAGAGAACTCATAATGGAAAACCTCACACAGTTGCTGAGGAGCCTGGCTTTTGTGCCCTGTGCTCCAGTTGGCTTGAAGGATGGCTAGTCCCTCCCTGAGCACAGCTTGGAAAGCACTCCTGTGGTTTTTGGCTTCACAGCCCTCTCAGCACCTGCTTTGTCAGCATACTAAGCCCTCTCCCGATGTTCTCTTCTCTCCTCGTCACGCTGTGCCGTGTGGAAGGCTGAGCTGAGCCCAGGATGGCCCCTCCCAAACTGCATGTGCTCCTCTGCCTCTGTTGCTGCCTGCCGCTGGTTTACCCTTTCGTCTGGAAAGACATAGCAATAGATCCTGTCGCCTATCTCCAACCATCAGGTAAGGAACACCTCACTCCAGGCCATCTCAGCAATGCTGCATGTTTGGGCTTCTAGGCAAGTCCTATGAAGGGACGGTGGTAGGACCCTCAGACCTCCCATGGTGGGAGAAAGACCCACTTTAGCCTCTTGACAGCTGTGTTCCTCAAGGTCACATCCACAGGACAGATGGGGGTGAGGCAGGAGACGGGATCTTGAAACACAGGCCTAGTGCTGGCTTATGGCTGAATGGTGTGAGGAAGTGACAATTTAGGGTGTTGGGGTCCAAAGGGAAATGATCTTTTTCTGCCTAAGACAGGTGGGCTCTAGGAGCTCCCAGGAGAACAGACATGACCACTTACTTTCTTATCCTGGGGAAAGAAGTGGGGAAGGGAGTCTTCAACAGGCAAGAGGAGCAGTGAAGGAGAGCAGGCACTATTAGTCACATCTGTGTCACCAGAAGACCTACCATAGTGAGCTCACGCAGGAGCTCTGTGGTGTCCTGTTTGTTCAGGCAGCGAGCGTGGTCTCGCCAGCCTCCTCACCCTCAGAGAGTGTGAAGCTGGGCTGTGAAAGTGTTTCACCTTCAACCACAAGTCTGTGCAAGTGTCTAGTTAGAGACAATCACTAGAGCTGGTTGCTCGAGCTTGATGGGAGACAACCTTTCACCGCATTGCATAACACAGGGCCCTCAAGATCAGTTCTGTTCTACTTCATAATCAGGGAAGTGAACGTGTTAGTAGGAGAGGGACAGTATCAGATGTGTGCATCAGCATCTCCAAGGTTTGTTCCTCCCTTAGCATTTCCCAGGAGGTTTAGGCACTGGAGATACACCTGTGACCATGACCAAAAACCTGTCGTCTAGGAGTTGGGAGCCTGGACAGTTAGGTTCAGGTGAATTGTGGGTTGAAGACATGTAGCATTTTACAGGGTAATAGGTCAGCTGTCTCCTACAGGACATTTGTACCATGAATTTGTTGGTTCAGGGCAAGAATGTCAAGATGTGTTTCCTGTTCCTTTGTACTTAAAAATCATTGCAATGGCAGAAACTAGATGACAGGGACATTGATTTATTCATATATAGAGTTCTAGCCCAACACCCTACTATTTCTGAACATTCAAAAGAGATTGCACACGTTTTTCAAATTATTATGATAGTTTATTAAAGAAAAGATTCAAACAATGGCTGATTTTTTTATAACCTCTTATTAAATGGATAAAATACAGTTGTGGAGTTTATGAAGACAGAGTTGCCAGATGCTAATGAACAGCAAAAGCCACTTAACAGTACACGATTTTCCCAGCATGTATGTAACTCATCTGAAGATCAGGTGTCAGCAATATCAGACAAGTGAACATTACCAAAAATAAAGAATAAGGTTAACAGCACAGCACAGGTTCCAAAGCTCCTCTTCGTTAAGATGGCTGCTGATGAATGCTGGGTAGAAGCAGGAATTGGAGCCCAGCCTCCTCTGTAGCCCCTGGCCCTGGATAGCCATGAGACCCTGCAGACTGCTCCCACAGCCGGGATCAGCCCCTCACTTCCTGAGACAACCTCAGGGGCCAGGTGTCCTGAAGTCACCTTGACCTGAGTGCTGCGTGGGGAAAACCGAGGGCACTCCCAGGTTACTGGAAGGGGTCCTGGTGGAGTTGAGATCTGATCAGGGGAGAGGGGTGCTCATGGAGGGTGGCCTTGTTCTGTGGCTTGTAGTTCAGTTCTAGCAGGAGTGTGCCCAGCCACTGTGGGTCCCTACTGAACCCTAAGAGCCTGCTGGTCCCCTACTTGGCCCAGCCAAGCCTCAGCTGGGGAGAGGGACAAGGACGCCAGCCAGCTGCTTGCTGCATGTCCTGTGCTGGTGCTCGACCCTCGGGTCACACAGCTTCAACTGTCTGGTGGTGGCTTAGTGTCTTCTTCCCTGGCAGATCCTCTTTGGAACCACCCTGTCACTGGCCCAGGGCTGTGTCCTCCAGAGCAGCCAGATGGCCTGGTGGCTGAGCACAGGGACCCTGAAACCTTAGTGAGCCTCTCCTGGCCCTTTCCTTTCCTCGTTCTGTAGCTGGGGAGGATCTGGGGCCACATTTCCAAGCTCTGCTGGGTAGGTGGGGCTGGCTGTGGGCCCCTGAGTATTAGTGGGATGCCGAGCGTGTCAAGGAACCTGAGTATGTCTGGGGTTTGGAAGGGAAACCACACAAAGCTCCAGGTGTGTGGCAGGGATTCAGTGCAGGGGAAGGAGTGTCAGGAACTACTGGGCACCGGCCTTGGCACGGGTTGCTCCATTTAGATTAGGAGCACACAGACTCAGAGACAGCGCCCTCTGTCTCTGACAAGGAGAAACTGCCTGTTGTGGAAAACTGCAAGCCACAAGTTTAACATTGTGTAATAAAATGGGTAATATGCATCTGTGTAACCACATTATCTATCTATCTATCTATCTATCCATCCATCCATCCATCCATCCATGTATCTATCTATCTATCTATCTCTTTGTGTATCTGTCTCACATATCTATTATCTCTTTATCTATCTTACATACAATGGATCCTCTAGTTACAACTGACCTGACCTGACGTACAAACACCAGGATTAGGAGGAGGTGCTGCAAGGCATCCTGGGAGACGGGCCATGTCTACTTTCATCTTTTAATTTTCCAAACTGCTACCCAGTGCACCCCACACAGCTGGCCCTCAATTAGGTAAACAATACAGGAGGCACTTTGCCTCCTTGCAGAATGGGTCTGGGGTGCACGAGAGGACAGATGAGGGGGTGTTCACCTGTCTTTCAGCATGGATCCAAACAATACAGTCGCTGCTGCCCATTGCCAACTTCCACCACTCGAAAATCCCCAAAGGAAGTGGGCCTTACTCCGTGGGTTGCACAGACCTGATGTTTGGTTACACTAACCAGGTAAGGCTTTCATTGGCCAGGCTGTGCTGTGCTCTCATACTGACTCACTGTGGTATTAAACTTGACCTTATCCTCGCCTGGAAATGACTCACTTTGCCTTCTCTGTTTCTTCATTCCCTGATATGCTGGTGTCATCTTATTTCATACCTGCTTTATGCTTAAAGACTATTTCTTTTCTCCTTCATAAACATGTTCAATCGCCAAAGTAACTTGAAAAGTCTCTGATCCTCTTTGTGAAGGACAAAGGTATTTAGGTTCCACTAACAAAATATAAAAGCATCTGTCAGATTATGACTGAGAAAGAATAAGACTAAAAGCACATTCTTTTCTTTTGTCAACAGAGCACCTTCTTGCACTTGTATTATCCATCGCAGGATAAAGAGGGCCCTGATGCCCTGTGGATCCCAAATGAAGAATATTTTATGGGTCTTGCTAAAGTTCTTAGGACGTCCAGTTTTGTGGGCAAAATTCTCAATACATTATATGGTAAGATTTTAGTGGATCTGTTGGTGAGGTTCTGCAGGGTCTAAATAGAGACACGAGGAACAAGAATGTCCCAGGGTTACAAGCAAAGCAGATTTCCTCCGATCTAAATTCTGCCTAAGATGGCACAGTTAGCATTTCTCAAGAGCCCAGGCAGCTTTGAGAGAATTCAGAGTTCTCATGCCATCCACTCCCAACTCACTGGAAGAGGTGAGGTGTCATCTGCAGCTGACACCCTGTGGGGGTGGCTGCTTCGATTTCCTTCTTCGCGTGGGACTGGTGAGAGAACCAGGTTGACTGTTGTCACTACTAACCCATATGCTCTGTGTCAGGTAAAAAGAGGAAGAAAGTAAAAGCCACTGTTACCCCCCAGCCCAAAATGAAAGATCAGAGTTCATTGCTCACTCATCCCAAATGTAGAGACTCATCCCTTCCTGTCCCCTCCAATCCCCAGGGACCAGCAGGCTCTCTTTCACCATCTGCCATGGATTTGTTTTCCCAGCGCTAACACAGACATCCTCCTCACCCGTGTGACCAACAGTACCATTGGATAGGTGTTAACTCTTGTCTTCGGAGTTATCTCCCAGAGCTATCTGCAACTCTTGGAATTCATTTAACTTCCTTTTAGGGTTTTCTTTAAAAACTGAAAAAAAAAAAAAGTAGAAATGATAATACCTTAGCTACACATCTTTGCAGCTGAATAATTTCCAAATCACTGCCGCAGCCACCATCATGTTCAGTCTTGACACCCTTGTTTTATAGGTGAGAAAGTAAAACACCAATACTTCATAATAAAAGTGATCATTATAATTGAATAGTAAAGGCAGAGGAAATGAGATTTTCCATGTTTGAGCCCCTGACTGCATTATTAAAAGGGTGGTTTGGTTTTAGAACATTGTTTTTCACATTTTTGCAAAACCTCATAATGGTCTGAAGCAGCTGTCTTGCTGAATCCATGCATGAGCAGGAAACTCGCACCCCACATTGAGAGCTAGTGTTGAAACCTGTGATTGATGACTGTGAGGCATGAGGAAGGGCACATGGTTCAGCTGTTTGGCTGGTGAATGTCCAGTAGCTGACATCTGAATGCACTTACTATTAATCTATAAAAACTTAGGTCTAAATGGTTCAGATTTGTACGTTTTAAATTAACTGGCAACATCCAAGCCACAGAAACCACTGACTGATGGCCCTTGCTCTGTGCAGGCTCGATGACTATTCCTGCAAAGTGGAATTCTCCTCTGAAGACCGGTGAAAAGTACCCACTGATTATTTTTTCTCATGGTCTTGGAGCCTTCAGGTAATGTTTGAGCTATCCAGGCAGTTTCACCCTCTAGCAGTTACTAAATACATTTTTCCTCAATAGATTTTTCCAACAATAGCAGTGATACTGAAAGTGATACTGGCCATCGTCCTGGGGCAGATGAGTTCCAGAAGACCTGGGTGTGGTCTCTTGGTCAGTCCCAGGTTCCCACAGCCACAGAGAGAGGAGGTTACATTTTTGCTGGGTGTCCTTCTGCATTATGATTATTTATGCTCTTAAAATCGTCCTCTGTACTAGTTTGGATCTTCGAAGAAGCAGACACCATGACTGGATGAACCGTGAAGCTATTTATTGAAAGAAATGAAGGAATTTGGGGAGCCTTCAGATACGGCGCACTTGGACAGGGGATAAAGGAAGGGGATTCACTGACAAAAGTCTGATCACACCACTATTCAGAGAAAGATTGGCGAGGCCAGCAGAAAGAGTGCTTGGCCCGAACTTGGTGTACGAGAGTCCTTGTCTTATAAGGATGGTGCGAGAACCTAAGTTGGACCATGTTTCTGGGACTTGTCACAGAATAGCTTCCATTTGATGGTGGGGACAGATACAGAGGGAGAGGAGCTTGGTTGGGGTCACCTTTGTCCTCTACAGTGTGATACCTGAGGGGCATATTTCCTGCCTCTCAGATCTCAACTGAGGATCTTTTTTTTTTTTTTTTAGGTTTTTTGAGACAGGGTCTCGCTTTGTGGTTCAGGCTGGCCCTGAGCTCAGCCTCAAACTCACATCGCAGCAATCCTCCTGCCTCTGCCTCCCGAGTGCTGGGATTATAGGCGTGAGCCACCACGCCCGGCACTGTGGTCTGTGGTACTGGTTGATGCTGGGTGTGAGTCTCCACGCCCAGTATGGTATGTGGTTACCGGGGATTGAACCCAGGTCCTTGCGCTTGCAAGACAGGTGCTGGAACTACTAAGCTAACTCCCCGGCCCTCAACTGAGGATCTTAAGACCTTTAGCTGGAAAGAAGTTGGGTAGCAGCTACAGCCATGATTACCCCGAGCTCTTTAATTGTAGTCTGGTCAGTTACTGGATTCCTTCCAGACTAGCAAGTGACAGACTGGATCCCAGAGCCACGTCGTGCCCGACACCCATTTCTATGAATAGAGTCTTATTGGAGCACACTGTGCACACTTGACTTCACATTATCTCTGGCTACCTTTGTGCTACAGTAGCGGAGCTGGGCAGGTAGGCAGCGACAGCTCACCTTGCGAGGCTGGAAGCACTGAGTCCTGGAAGAGCTTGCTGATAGCTTCGCTGACTGCTTCCCTCTGCACAGTCCTGTCTCCAGCAGTGAGCCACACAGTTCTTAGATGCCCCCTTGTTTTCCTGAGTGCACAGTCTGAGAATGAGGCTGTGCAAAGGGAAGGCACGGAGGAGGGATGAGTGTTCCTGATGCTGAAACTCTTCACTCAGGTTGACTGATCAGTTCTACAGCTGCCGTCATGTCCTGAGGATTCACACTGTTTCAGACAGGCTGTGAGCAGCATCACTGGGACATTTCCTGAGATAAACGACTTGACAGAGGAGAGGTTTATGTTGGCTCATGGCTTCAGAGGCTTCCGTCCCTGGCTGCCTTGCAGGTTCCTCTCCTTTCAGGCCTGAGGTGTGGCAAAAGGGCGGGGCAGGGCAAGGTGCTCAATTCACAGAAGCCAGAAAACAAGGAGAGGAGGAACCAGAGGTAGGGGCGGGACAAGATTCAGCCCCAGGCTCCTGTCCTGAGACTGTCTCCTTCAGCCGGGCCCTGCATGCCAGTTACCATCACCTCCAATAATGCCATTCAACTAAGAATCCGTCAATGGATGAACCCACTGATGAAACTCGGAAATGAGGCCAGCTCACTTTCTGTCTTAGAGGGCTGTCCAATGCATTGTGGGAGTTTAGCAGTGCCTTCTACTTACTAAGGGCCCACAGCTACCTTCCAGAGATGTGACCATGAAATCCCCTCCAGACATTGTCAACTGTCCCCTGAGGGGTAAAGTCAGGGCCTTCTTGAGACCCAGAACTATCTTCTACCTACCCTAGGGCATTGACACAGGCTTGAAATGGCCTCCATGCTCATAGTTTTTTTTGTGGACCCAGACGAGCCGTCAGGCCTGCTAATTTTGATGCTTCCCTCTTTTTGCTTTGAAGGACAATTTATTCCGCTATTGGCGTTGACCTGGCGTCTCATGGGTTCATAGTTGCTGCTGTAGAACACAGGTATGTTACCTAATGGAGCCAGGTTCTTTAGTTACATCCAGGGAACATAGATGCTAATAATTGTGCTTCTAGCTGGTGTACACGTTTATAAAACATGTTCACAGAATTTCCAGCTATGGTGAGGAAAAAAGATTAGGACAGCGTGTTGCGAATTACGGAAAACAGTATTTGGGGAGTGTTTATCATGTGCTAAGCACTCAGCTAAGTGCTTTTGTACACCATCTCATTTAGTCTTTGCTGTTATTACTGTTGTTTAAAGAAACAGGAAAATGAAGGTGAGAAAAAGTAATTTGCCCAAAGCCAGACAACCAGTAAATAGCACGCTGAGATGTGAGCCTAGAAATGAGTTTTCATTGTGGCTGATGGTGCTGCCCAGAATGGAAAAGACCGAATAGGTTTTTAGCCCACAGTGATAATAACCTGTTTTCCTACAGCTCCTTTGGGGTCATCTGTGATTTAAAATGACACACAGAGTTGGAGAGGAAAGGAAAGTAGAAAGGTTAGGGGACGTGAGTCACTCCTGGAGTTGAAGAACGCGGTGACGGAGGCCGAGAATGGAGGGCAGGAGTGAGTAACGCGTCTGTCCGTTCCTGTTCCAGAGACGAATCTGCCTCTGCTACTTACTACTTCCAGGACCAGTCTGCAGCGGAATCGGGGAACAGGTCTTGGCTCTACTTCAAATCTGCTAAAACGGAGACAGAGGGTCTGCGCAAAGAGCAGGTACGCGAACCGCAGCGGGGCCTGGGGCGGCCTGGTGGACCTAAGTGACACACTGAACCGTGAGTTCTGTCAGAAGAGTGTCCGAGGGATCAAACCCGTTAATGGAAGTCTGGTTCACAGAGTAGTGGGTGGTAACAGCCTCAGCCTCGCAGGCTGTGGGGAAATCACCGCAAGCAGAGCACATGGGCAGCTTCTCCATCCGGGCACTTTACAAATGGCGTGCGTGTCCACTCTCCCATGTATCATTGCGGCAGGCATTAGTGGGTGGCGTGTGGAAGCCCAGAGAGGCGTATAGGTCATCTAAGGTCACACAGTAGGAAAGCTGCAGAGTTAGGGTGTGGACTGAGCTGCATCTCCCCTCAAAGCGGCCTTTCGCAGAGACACCTCCAGTGTATAACAGACTGACATTTCCCCCCGTGCTAACTCTAGACTGTAGACTGGGTGTCACAGTCCTGGACTCTCACCTCAGGCCTGTAACAATCCTACCAGGTGCAGCACCGCGTGAAGGAGTGTTCCCAAGCCCTCAGTTTGCTCCTGGACATCGACGCAGGGAAGCCGGTGAAGAATGTGCTAGATTCGGACTTTGACCTGCAGCAACTGAAGGTGAGCTTTAAAAACCCATTTCTCCTCTCGGGCCATGCCTCATTATTAATTTTTGTTGTCTGGATTTCTGCTATATTCTACAATATGGCAGAATAAAGGGCTGCAACACACACACACACACATACACACTCTCACACACACACTCTTTCTCATACACACACACACACACACACACACAGAGTCTCACACACACACACACACTCACACACTAGATCGGGCTAAGCTGACAGCAGTGAAGCATGCATGCGGTTGAACTGCAAATAACAGTGGAAATAGTTTGAAACTAAACACTGACAATTTCTTTATGGTTTACCTTAACTCCTTTAGGGAAAAAATTTATTTCTTCCTTGGACAGCTCCTACATGTGTTTAAGCTCCACTTTGAAAAGTTGGCAGATGTTTTAGATACAATTTATAGAGAGGGTGGGGAAGTATCAGACAGGAGCAGGAAATAGGTAGCAGGGTGGAAAGAGGAGTTGCATGGGTGGCAGAGGAGATGATGGGGTCTGCCCTCAGGGGCCAGGGAAGAGTACCCTGGCCCTACCTGGCACTGTGTCCCCTGGGCTGAGGCACCCTCCCCTCACTAACTCCTAACTAGCCTTCTGACCCAAGACAGGCACCGCGTCCTCCAAGAAGCTAGCCATCCCGGCCAGGCCGGAGTCCCTCCTGTGGGCCCTGGCTGGCCGGTACTATCCTGCTGGATACTTCTGTATCACTCCCTTCCACACGGTGCTGCCTGCAACAGTCAAGGCTCAGCAGATAAACAGGCAGAAAAGGAAAGGCGGGAGAGTGCTGAGGCTGGTGTGTGTGTGTGTGTGTGTGTGTGTGTGTGTGTGTGTAAAAATGAGTGCCTGCATGTGTGGAAGTGTGTACATACATTATATTTTATAAGAAAGCCAGGTACTTACCCATGCGTGTGAAATGCATAATAATTGTATGATTGACAAAACCTTTATTTTTTCGAACAGCCTGTGAGATAATTATCCATTTTCATTATCCTCTTTTTCACACAGGGCTCTCTTGATAGGAATAAAATAGCAATGGTTGGTCATTCTTTTGGTGGAGCAACAACTATCCTCACTCTAAGTGAAGACCAGAGATTCCGGTAAGAGCATAACATGGAGAAAACAAGAGGACAGTAAATTACTGGAAGAGAGGGAAATGGGATTTCACTCCAAACAGGTGTGGGATTTAAATTTTTAAATCACATTCTTGGTGAAGAAGGGGTCTTTCAGAGTACATAAGTTTTCTTTACCATAGGAAGAAACTATTCACCTCTGCTCCCCAAAACTCTCTGGACCCGTATATATTTTCCTCGACCATTCTTACTTATCTCCTTCAAAAGTTAACATTTTCAGTTTGAAGTTTGCCTTCCTAGACATCTTTTGTGTGGCCTAAAGATTGTGATAACCATATTCCCACTGTATAGTGTTCTCAGAGTTTTCCAGGAGGCAGGACAGTTTTTATTCAGCCCCACCCCCCACCTCGAAGTGGGGGCTATTTGGACAGGAGTCCTTTTAGCTGGCAGGAACGTGGCACTTTTGAATACTTCATCTCAGGTTGATGAGAGCCCATGGAACCCACCACACTGAGAGGGAGCGGGATAGTTTGTGCAACTTCACCTTGCATTTCTTAGATGTCTGTTTCAACAGAAGGCAATTATCTTACCTTGTAGCACAGCAGACAGATTGTGCGAGAGGTTGAGAAACAGCAAAATCTAACTTGTGGAAAGCCAATTACTTTTCCAGCTGGCATGCTTCATGTATTTTTCTTCGACCTCTGGCTAATTTTTCAGATGAATAACCCTTAAAATATAAAACAGTGGATCCCACCGAATGCCAGGTCTGCTACCTTATAAGGGTCATAATACCCCTTCTCACACTGCAGTCTGATACCTCCCTTACCCCACCAACTGGCACAGGGAATGTCCGTACATGGCCAGGGCATAACCTGCCCACTCATGTCTTCAGGTGCGGCATCGGCCTGGACCCATGGATGTTTCCAGTGGGTGAGGAGGTCTATTCCAAGATCCCTCAGCCTCTCTTTTTCATCAACTCCGAATTTTTCCAAAGTGCTGATGATATTGCAAAAATGAAAAAATTCTTCCAGCCTCAAAAAGAGAGAAAAATGATTGCAATCAGGTAAGTATCAGGGACTTATTTCAGCATCTGAAACCGAAACCTGAAACTTGGGATAAGCCTCAGCAGATATCATTTGGGAGTCATTGTAGAATTGCTAAGTTGGTTGTTGAGAAGAATATTAAGCAGGCTCTACCTATGTTTATACTTGTTCCTTCTAAAATGAGATTGCTTTCAATCATTAACACATGCAGTGTGTGTACTACTAATTTAAATTTGCAGTAGGACATCTGTCTGCCTACACTGGGATACTTTTACCTATTAAAGCAGCAAATACTCCTTCTAAAATCAAGATGCCAGGATTCTTTGAAGTATTTTCTAGAGGAAAGACGAGTCGACACTAAGATTCCAAAGTGGCAGTTTTGTTCCCTCATCTGTATCTAAGGAGATTAGATTACAAGTTTCGATTCCCTGATTTTCAGTTAATAGGCCCGTATCTTTCCTCCACCCTAAGCACAACAATAATTGGATTAAATAACACACGTTGTAAATGTCTCGTTTCTCTTTTAGAGGTGCAGTCCATCACAATTTTGCTGACTTCACTTTTGTTACCGGCAAACTAATAGGACAGATGTTAACACTCAAAGGCGATATAGACTCCAGTGTGGCTATGGACCTCATGAACAAAGCCTCCTTAGCGTTCTTACAGAAGTATTTAGGTAAGACACAGGGATCTCCTCGTGAGCCAAACTGGATGGTTCTCAGGACAGAACTGTGTGCCCTTCAGACCAGGCTGGTCTCGTTTTAACCATTGGAGACAGACTTAGCATTAAACAAAGCAGGAAATCAGTTTGAAAACAAACACGTGAGAGTTCAATTCACCAGTGTATAAATTACAAATCATAGAAAGCAAGTCTGCCTGCACAAGGCAAGTCTCTCTGTGCAGCTGTGGTGATGTGCATGTTGGAGACTCTGGCCCCTCACTTTCCTGTCTGCTGAAGCAGCCCTAGGAGTGCAGCACGGTCTGCAGCGCCACCTAGAGGCCCTGGACTGTTTAACGCGCTTAGACATTCATTTGTTTGTTTTCCAGGACTTCATAAAAATTTTGACCAATGGAACTCTCTGATGGACGGAGACAATGAGAATCTTATTCCACAGGCCAAATTTGACACGGTCACCCCATCTCCGACTCTACAGAGCTCTACGGGAATAGAGAAAGGGAGTTTGGATTAAAGGCAGGGATTAAAATGTCTCATTTAAAACCATCCAGGAGAGAGAGTGTGTATAGAGAGACCTTAGTGTATTTTTTGAGACAAATCATATTTTAAAACATGGTATATGCTATAATAATGGCAGAGGCTTGGATTATGAAAGCTTTCCTTTAAATGCAAAGAAAGAATGCAATTAAATAACATTCCAACCTAGGTTGACATTCTACTAAAATGATCCTTTCTCACTGTCAAAATTAAAAATTACTTTGATGATATTTTGATGTTGTGATATTAATGTGTATTAAATGGGAAATGTGTATTAAAATAGGCAGAGTAGCAATGAAAATGTCTCCACACCGTAAGCTTCTCTGAACACATAGTCAAAACAGACCTTCTTTGTCCTTCGCCCTAAGCTATGATCAATAGAGTTGAGTGTTAGCAACACAGTATTCTAGGAAGAAGGGGCAATGTTCTTCATTAACTTCAGGTCATGGTACACAAACTTAGACAGAGTTGGTAACAGAGCCATAGTTTTAATGCTGGTGACCATGACATGCAGAAGAGACGAGTGTTGGGGACAGGCCAGAGGCAGCAGAAGAGAGGAAAGGGTTAACCTGTGCACTTCGAATGTGTATTTACCTCTGACGCCTTCTATTTATTATAGAGGCCCTCTGATATCAAAGCTGTATGCACTTGTGGGGGACTGCGAAGGAGAGTGAAGGAAACATTCAGAATGACAGCTTTCTTCACTTTCCCAACTAACTTTCATGGATATTTTCAATTTTTAAAATTCTGCTTGTAGTAGGGGTACAACAGTTAAATGGAAGTCAAAAAAACCTTACAGTGGAGATACACTTCCACATCTGGCAGTCATGTGAACTATTTTTGTTTCCCATGCTATTTGTTAATTACTACATAATTTGGGTCTAAGTTTGGTGCGGCTCCTCCAAATTCTCCTGAGCTAAGTAAGAGTTGTGCAGCCCACTGAGAGGACGAGCCACGCTTACAGAGATCCTTTGCCTGGTTGCTAAGCAATGGTGTTCCAATTGGACCCCCAAGGCTGATGTAGTGGTTAAAGCTTAAAAATCATGCATTCTAAGAAATCTGACTTCTCCTCGCCTGTAGCTATTCAGAATAAAGTTGATAAAACGGGGACTCTGACCCTTAGCTTGACTGAGTTTTCTAGAGCATGGCTGCAATGCACGCCCTTCCATTTTTCTGTTGGAAATTCATACCTGTTTCCTCATGAGCAGCCAACTTGTCTACTGATTCATTATCCTAGGAGCAAGCAGTGTATTTATCACCTCAGCGAATACAAACTTATCTCCTTTCCCCCTACTGAAGTGGTTGGTCGTTTGTAATATTGGGAGTAGCACCCAGGCCTTCACATTAAAGTCTAGCCCCAACCCCTTTTATCAGTTTACTTTTTTGAGACAAGGTCTCACAAATTGCTGTGTTGCCCAGGCTGAGCTCGAGATGGAAATCTTCCTACCCCAGCTTTCTGGAGTGTTGGGATTACAGGTATGCACCACTACCCCTGACTCTGAAAAGCACATGTTTACAATCATTTGTTGGTGGCACAGACAGATTCCAAAAGGAGGAAACAATGGAAAAAACATCCCCAGTGAGTTAAAGTTTAAAAAGAAAAAAGCTAGAATAGTTCTTTTTTAGGGAAAAGACAGAAACATTGGCCACATGTTTACGCCTTTTCAGGAACTTCACACAGATTATTTCTAATCTTAGAAACACTGCCAGAAAGGTTTTATCACAGCCACTTGAGGAAGATCAGGGAGTAAAGACGTCACTTAACCCTCGAGGGCCACTTACCTAGTAAACAGCACGTAGTCGAGGGCTGTGTGCTTCATACCATATAGATACCCAAGACTGTATTTGAAAACAAAGGCTTTGATGTTGGAGGGTCTGAGTTGGCTCAGACTGTTAGAATCCCTGGCTGACCCTAGGCAAGTTGTTGAGCTTCTCTAAAAACCTTCACCTTACTCAATGTTAGTGAATAACATTATTCTGCACCTAAGAGTTGATGGTTAAAATAGGACAATGCCTTTCCAACGTCAGGCAATATACAAGGACCAATATTTAATACTGCTGCCCTTTCTCAGGCCCCATGTACAGAGAAAGAGAGATGGAACCATAGGCAGAAGTAAGTTAGACTGCTTCACCTTTAAGGATAAACTTTATTGTAATCTTGTGTCATATTAGCGAACAGAATAATAATAAATGTTTCACTAGAAAGACAAAGCAGAACATCAAAAACCAAATAAAAATTCCAAAGAAGTTACTGCAAACAAAGTCATACTAAGTAGCATCACATAACAGACTATATTTTTCTCTTTCAATGTAAACATTATATTGCAAAGATGACAATAGTTTTTTTTTTGAAATGTGAGTAATGTGTTAACAAATTATTTAGCAAAGTAAACCCTCCTAGTTGATTAGAAACAAAAATAAAGGTAGAGACCCCAGATCCATAAATACAGTAATCACACTGTAAATACAAACAGACCTATTTTGTTTTTAACACACGTCAGTTTTTAAAAGTGACAGCGTCCTGGGGAGATGTGCTGTCAGCCTTTTCCTGCAGTCTTGGTTCGGGCGAGATGCCACCTGTCCAGGCGTAAAGGTCCTCAGCAAAGCCAAGGTCACCTCCAGATCCTTCTTTTGGAGCAAGAACAGAAAAACCTTCATCTGACAAATATGAAAACAACAGAATTACTTATAGACACTCAACCGTGACAAACCCAGTATCATGCAGGCAGAGGGAAATGCAGGTTATTCTAAGTACTGCAGAGAAGTAGAAATAATGATGTTTTTGTAGTGTGGTCCTTACATTGTGCCTATTACCCAAATGTCTTCCAAAGATTATGAAACTGGCTGTGCTCTGCTAGAACAAGGTTCATCACTAAGAGTTCTTTGTTCTTTTTGACAAGGCGTGTGTGTTTCATGAGACACCAGAGTGGAACTCAACTGTGAGTTCTGAACCTTTGCTGCATAACTCAGGGCACCAGCAAGTAGAATCTCACCACACCAGTCAGTGGAGCATCCCCAAAGGGACTTCTGCAGAGCAGCATAAAGAGATATTCACTTGGATAAAAACTAACTAATACTGAGAAAATCATCTAACATCCTTTAAAACACAAACTTATTGGGCTCACAGTTTAACTGTCAAGATTAATTAAGTCACCCAACAAATTTCTTCTGACATTTCAAGAACTCATCCTCATCTCTGTAAACATATTTAAACATTTTACCCAAAATTTTCAATTTTTCTTTCCTTCCTTCCTTGCTTTTTTTTTTTAATACTATTAGCTTCCAAAGAAACTGAGAAAACATTTTTTTTTTTTAGAGATTCAGGGTAGTGGTATCATTAAGCTTAGTAATCCTAGTTGATGAAAGTTGTGATTTTAAAAAAATTACCTTTAGATGCAGTGTCATCCAATGAGAGGAAATAAAGATCTTTTCCCAATGTTTGGAATGAGGCCTAATAAAAAGAACCTTTTGATTACTACCATTCTTAATAAGTATAATTATAGAAGAGTTTCAATCAGAAACAGGACCATAGATTAGCCAGATAAAAGATAAACTATGAAAAGTGCTCCTATTAAAACTGCACGGTGGTTTTCTGGTGAAAAGTCACCAAGCGTATTTTCTATTCTTCACATCGGCACTTCTCCACTGGAGCTGGGTGCTGGGCGGAGCAGGAGGAGCCGCCATGGAAATGCTGTGCCTAAGGGAGCTGGGCGATCTATCTGCAGCTTACTATAGAGTAAGAGACTCCGCCCACCTTCCTGCCTGTAACTCGGGGTGCTGGGGTGGTGTGACAGGGCACCCACTGAATGAAATGTTTTCTTAGGGTAAAATGAGATGGCTCAGGTTTTAAAACCCTAAAACACTATAATCAGAAAGACACCCAGACCATAAAGGACTTGATATGTCATGAAAAGTGGTACATAACTTAATACTTTATAGCTCACTTGTTAAGAAAAACTAGCTCATTTGTAGATGGAAATGCTCATTGAGGATCTTCCTCCTTTTTTGAGGGAGGGATCATTTAAATTCTATGAATAACCAAAGCAAATATCTGAAAGCCTTACTCATAAATATTTTCTATGTCTGATAATTGGCTTAACGAAAGAATTTGTGTCTACTTTAAATAGTCCTAAATTATTCTGTTCTCTCTGGTAGATCTGAGGTATTTTATTCAACTAAAGTCCTGTGTGTGTGTGTGTGTGTGTGTGTGTGGCTGTGGAGTTCTCAAAATTAATGCATAGAAGTAATCAGGATGTAAAAGTAAGTTTTAGTAAATGAGATGAGAGAAAAGTATAACAAGCAGTTATTTTTGACAAGTAAACAAAAGTGTCATTAACACAAGGAGATGAGGCAATATTCAGTGGTTTTTAACATGAACATCATCACTTTAAAAACCGAGATCGAAACCCCTAACTAACAGAAAGTACTTTAGCAGATGGTGGCCCACGGATGCTGTTCAGTACGCACATGCCCTCTGGTTGCAGCTGAGACGGAACCAGCTCACTGAAGAGCCCTCTCTCTCCCTGCCTATCCCTGAAGTTCTGGACAGAACACAGGAAGTGGCACCTGGGAATTTTCAAATGCAAACAGCAATGCCAGCAGTTTGACAGCTACAGAGAAAACTTGCGTGGTCGCTTACAGTAGGGTGAGTTTCTTCCTCCTCCTCATCCATCCTTTCTTCTTCTTCTTCCTTTTGCTCCTTTTCCTTCTGACTCTCTCCTCCTTTTCCTTCCTTCCTTCTTCCTCTTACCTCCTCCTCTTTCTCCTTTGCCACTTTGTCTTCCAGCTTTGACCCCAAGTCAAAACTGCTCAGCAAGGGCCAGGCATTTAGCTCAGTGGTTCCAACGCCTGACTTGTAAACACAAGGGCCCTGTTTCGATCCCCAGTAACTACAAACAACAATGCCGGGTATAGTGACTCATGTCCACCAGCAACCAGTACCACATACCACAGTGCTGGCTGTGGAGGCTCACGCCTGTAATCCCAGCATTCAGGAGGCAGAGGCAGGAGGACTGCTGTGATTTCAAGGCTGAGTTCAGGACCAGCCTCAACTACAAAGTGAGACCCTGTCTGGAAAACAAAACAAAGCAAGACTGCACAGCAAGTGGGACAGCAACACTCTGACAGAACCCTGCAAGTTAGCTGAAGGTTAGCAGTCAGCAGGCAGATGGGGAGGCCTTTACTGCATCATTACTTTGTAGTTCCTCCTCAGTCCTGTCTTCCAGTGCAGCAGCTCTAGTTCTTGCTAAGATGGCAGTGGCAGCACAGGGCCCATCTCTCCAGCCAGCAGAACCAGGGATGAGGCTCCTGATGTCTGCACAGGAGGGGGGAGGCGATTCTTATTTTCTCTCTCTTCTCTCATCTGCTTTGCTTGGGTCAAGGGCTCAGTCACATAGAAGGGCCAATCCACAGAGAGGGAAACTGGCAAGGCACACACATACATACTCTGGTCAGGGAAGAAAGGATAGAAGAAGAGGCTTTTGGGGACTAGATATAAGAGAAACTCAGGAGCCACCAAGTGTGGAGGAAAGCTCAGGAAAGAGAAGAGCTCCAAACTGTAAACCTTCACCCACCCACCCCGCCGTGTATGACCGTGATTGCCGTAGCTGTGCTGCAGATCGGAATCTAAGCCCCTAAACCCTTTGACTACAGATGACTCAATCAGCCACAGTCCCAAGGCAATCCCCCCACATGACCCGAACACAAGACTGACATGGGGACCATCAACCAGAACAGGACAGAGCTCATCATACAACAGATTGGGGAGAGTGGTCTACAGAATCGCAAGATTCCACGTTCTCCAGAAACTGTGAACAGGCCCCACATCTTTAACCTAAGAGGCAGTATGTTCAGGATCTGAGCCTAGAATAACTCCACACACAGAGTGCCAGGGAAAGCTGGGCATCTGCCCAGGAAAAAACAACCAGTAGGTGCAGCTCTTGAGGTTTTGGAACTGTGATAGTTTCTATCTGGATGGGTCCTCTCAGAGCCTCGAGCACTCACAGGTGGTGCTTTTCAAGGGTGACTGGATGATAGGGTGTTGTAGCTGAGTGTGCTTTAAGGAGGTGGGGTTTGTCAGAAGTGGTAGGTCCCTGGGTGCAACCGGAAGGGTTTATGTCCCTCAGGGATCCTTCCCTCTCAGCTTCCTGACTACAATGAAGTGAGCAGCTTTTCCTTCACCCTGGTCCTTCCATTAGCCCTTCCTTTCTTGGCCAACTGTGAAGTAGGGATGTTCCTTTAAATTGCAGATGCTGAGTATTTTGTCTCAGTAATGAGGAATGTGACTAAGGCAGGAACTATCAGACAAAGATTTTTGGAGAAAGAATGTTAACTAACCCAAAACAGGATGAACTAAACATCCAGAAACATGTTACTGGCAAAGGAAAGGTAGACAGGCAAAGAACAGAATATAAAACTACATGGATTGTAACATCAATTGTGTCCAAAATATTTAGATGAGATACTTCAATGTAAAAAAAATGATGGAAGAAAACCTAGACTGACCTGTCTTTGAAAAGGCCTATCAGAGGTGACTATCGCTTTCTCATTTTTAATTCGGCCACAGTTAGCCAACTGTGTGCATTGACCTTATAATTTATGAGAGTCATGAACACAAAATAATTTCCATTTTTTAACCTTGAACTGAAAATGAGGAATAAAACACTAATAGCTAGTTTACTCAAAATAGTTTGTGATACTTTGTGTTATGGCCAAAAGAACTGGTTTTTTTTTTTGTGGCCAATTGTAACTGTTACCGCTGTGATATTTTTCCATCACTGCTCCTAACTCAAGAGCCCTAGAAGCAGTTGCTACACTGTCCTCACTAGTGAGTGCTCCTAGGATCCCACACCTCTGATGGACTTTTCTCCGATTTGGGGATGCCATTCCAAACGTCCTCGGGGTTCACCAGCTCCTCTGTACCATTGGAAAGGTTCAGAACCTACAATAGAAAAAAGAGTAAAACTTGGCAAATTCCTGAAACTGATTTATGTATCACAGCAATCCTTAAAGGGAAATAATTAATGAGACAAAGAGAATAATTATACTGTATTAAACTTCAACATTATGTTCCAAACTCAATGTTACTTCAGTTCAACAAACATATATGGAGTATCTATGCCTAGAGATCAAGAGGGATGAAATTCAGGACTCAAGTGACCAAAATCTTGTGGAGAAAAGGCCTATGAACAAACACAATACAACACAGGATGCACAGCTGTCTACAGGAGGAGGCCTGCTCCTGTGTGCTTATATATGGGAAAGTGATATCAGTATAAAGGCCTTGCAGGGGTGGGGAGGGTTTGAAGATATAGGGAAATTTAGAAAATGATGTCAGTGAATTCCTCCTGAAAAAGGTAATGGCTAAAGCACATCTTTAAAGCTAAGTGGGAACTGACCATTTGGGGAATGTGATGCAGCTCAGGCAAATAAGACTGTGCAACTAATTACACAAAGCAGCGAGCAGAATGGTTGCACAGAAGTCAAGCAGGTGGGTGTCTGTCTAATTCAAAGGTCAAAATATAAAGAAGTATGGCAGAGGTAGGACTAGAGAGGTACGAGACACATGATCCCTTCTGTCATGGTAATGAGCTTGCCTTTATTCTAGACCAGTAGTTCTCCAATTTGAATGGCATAAGAATATACATTCTGGAATCCTGCCCCTAAAAATCCTGAAGCAGCAGGCCAGGCCAGCGCCACTCAGGAATCTGATTGAAACACATACCCCATGGGTCTGATACAGTTATTTTTCAGATTGCAGGAAAAAACACAGTGAAGTAGAAGGCCCAAAAACTTTTAACCAGAAATGATGTAGTGAGATTTGCATTTGACCAATATCATACTCACAGTCTGGACAATCATTTGTAGGAAGACTAGAATAAGTAAGTCAAATAGAAGGTTACTGTAGTAATGCAGCTGTGAAAGGACAGCCCCACTGCAGTAGAGGCATTAGATATAAAGTGCTCTAAATAATAGCTAAGAAGTACAAAGTGTGGAACAGAGTGACTGCATGCCTGGGGCTGCTAAGAACCCAGGGTCGCTGCTTGCTCAGATTCTCCTTTATGAAAGTTTAATGTGAGTTTTGTACTACATCAAGTTACCAGAGGGAAAAAGCAGGGTAAAACTGACCAATTGCATTTGGAAGTCTGATAAAAGTCACTAAAATTGTGTGACTCTGCAAGAACATTCTGAGATAAAGCATTTAAATTTCACCTACCTTTGTGCCTTCTTCAGCTATTTCCAAAATCTCACATTTGGACCATGTGTTTCTTAGACTTGACCACACAACACATTTGGATCCAACGGCAAATCCTCTCAGTGTGCAAGTCTCCTGAGGTTGAGCTGCCAACAGAACAGAGGGAGGCTCGATGCTTACCTCTCAGTGACTTCCTGTGATACACAAGCCAAGTCTTTTCCTAATCTGTACTTATTATTCCTTCATAATTGATATGCTATTACTCTATCAGTAGTAATATATCCTAAGTCTTTCTTTGCCTGGTTTTATTTAAAATCTTTCCAATGTTTTCTTTAACTACATCAATGCAGCATACACACTGAAAGTTACTACTCCAATCTGGTACTTGTTACCAATGATGCTGCTGTTGTCATGACAGCTGATGGCCATTCCTATAGCAGGCAGCACGCGTGAGGGAATGTGGGTGCCACAAAGCCAGTACTTGCTACGACTGGACTATGTTGATGAGGAAGAAATTGCTACTGCAAGGCAATAGTTACAGAAATGACAATATCCCCACAGGCTGGAATACTGTGTAGTTACAGTATCCTAAAATCATTTTTAGAGATCAACACACATGACACACTGTAGGAGCATGTGATCTTCATTTTAAACTGTATGCACAAAGATATACATGAAGAAGGTAAAAGACAGGAAGGTAACTATGTGCCATGTGCTAACAGTGGCCATTTCTCCATGATAAGAGCATGATTTTCATTCTCACTATTCCATTATTTCCTCCCTGTTTTAAATAATTAGTCAAATTTAACGATATAAATCTTAATGTTAATCTTAAAAAGGATAACATTTAAAAAGCTAAAAGCTACTTTAACTTTTGAATCTTTGAAAGTAATAAAGAAAATAATAATTTATCAGAAAGTTAATATGATACATGTTTCTCATTCCTGAGAGCTCATTCCATGAGCTCTATTCCTCACTGCCTACTTGCACTGTTTAACATGGGCTCCCTGAATCTATCTTTTTATTAAAGGACTTAGAATGAACTACAAAATAAAAGCACGACAAGCTAAGTCTGAAAAAATAAAAGGATCCCTACTGTGAATGTATGGCATGGGAGTGGTTGGCCAAGAGAATAAATCACTCTCCTGTTCAATGCCTTGCTTTTAAGACTGACATCCTTATTCTTGACATGTGCTTGCTTTTTGAAGACGTCATGTTAAGCATTTATTTTTTAACACAGTTATTATTTCAACACTTCATCTAGTATTATCTTAATTTACATTAGTTTCACAATTAATTGTGCCCTTCATAAAAGTCAAGCATAGCAGTGCCCTCTTGTAATCTGAGCTACATAGGAAGCTGAGGTAGAAAGATTGAAAGTTTGAAGGCAGCCTGAGAAACTTGGCAACTTGGTGAGACTTCATAATTAGTCACTAATTAACTAACTAAATAAATAAATAAAACACTCTTAATAATAATCTAAATATATGATTCACCACTCAGCAATTAATCTTTCTTCCAAAAAAAACCTAATTTAAGAAATTTTGTACAATAATTACTCCTTTCCCTTGAAAATAAAGAAGAATTTCTGGAAGACACTAAGTTAAGTTTAAAAGTACAAGAATACAAACTCACATACCTAAGACACTGTCTGGTGAAAGGTGATATTCTTTCCTTCCATCTTTGAGTTCTTCTTCAGGGAGCAAAGGTATCAAGGATAAAATGGCATCCGTGTTTTTATATTCTGGGAGCTTTTCTTCAAACAGACTCATTTCTGTATGAATCATGGGGTCACAGTTCTCCCCATGGAGATGCAATGGCATCTTCAGTTGGTCATCCATAGGGTCTCCCTCACCGGCCTCTCTTGTACCCTCAGTACACCCAGGTTCTTGGGCTTTCTCATCAACTAGTACAGATGCAGGACCCATGATGTTCTCAGGAGACAGTGGGGCTGTAGGAAGTTCCACTTCTAGCTGTGTCTCAGATTCACAGCTGTGGGGAGGCTGGACTAGCAATGGCCCCAGGGTGGCTTTGGTGTCACAGCTTCCAGAGAGTGGCATAATTGGTGGCTCCAGATTTAGATTTAGATCCTCTTTGTCTTCATCCCTGACTGGAGAATGCTGTAACTGAAGGGATTCTAGTTCTAAGAATTCTTTCAAGTCTTCATCAGGGGAAAGTGGAACCTCAAAGGAATTCAGTTCTAAGCTCTCTGCTGTTTCACCAACATGTGGCAATAATGTATTAAATTCTGTAATCAGGAATTCATCGTCAAATGTTGCCCGGTCACCTAAGTAGCACTCTTCTGTACCTTCCAGGAGAGAACTAGTTCCACCTTTATAAGGGTTTTCAAAAGCCTCAAAAATGTTGTTGGTTCCAAGGTCAGAGAACCTACTTGGTTTGGTTTCAGTAATGTTTAAATCTTTTGCAGCCCTTTCAGAGAATTCATCTGCTGTTGTTTCCACATACAAAGCTTTATCTTGGACAACTTTATTACTTGGTTTCTTAAATCCAACATCAGGACGAGGGTGTCCAGGGGCTCCCTTGATCTCTAGCCCATCTTTCTCACAAGGTGAAAAGATCTTAGGAATGCTAATCTTTGAATACTTCTTCATTTTCTCAGCAATACTTTCACCTTTGCATCTTAAGTCAACAACTGCTAAAGGAACATCACAGACATCTCTTTTCATCTCCAATATTGTTATTTCTAACACATCTTTTGTTATTATTTCATAAAAATAATCATTTGTCTGTTGAGGGCAGGAAACTTTTGAAGCATGAAATCCTGAGAGGCAACATGGAAAGGCTTGCATGGGAATGGATAAGAGCTCAGGAGGGATATTCAAGACTGTTTTTGGGTCCACACAGTCTTCAACATTCCCAAAGTCTACAAGCCTGACAGATAAAAGACGATCTTCACGAATATTAGTGATGAGTGCTCTATAGAAACGCCCATCTTCTCTATATTTTACCAGACAAGGATCTCCAGTGCGAGGACATCGGACACTATCTCTCCAGTCTAGTGTCTGCTTTGCAGCAATCTGTAATCCAACTTCTAAACACCGAAGTTTCTCGGTATCAGCAAACTGACACCAGAAATACCCCGGCCCATCTACCACCACGGCATAAGCTTTGATGGTTTTCATTTGAGGTTTGTGCCAGTTAAGCAACACTGTAGTGTCAATCTCTGATTTGTTAGCAGACTTGGAATGGTCAGATTTAATTATTTGGGTAGAAGGACACACTTGAGGCTGTCTACTGAAAGCATGTCTGCTAATCATATCTTCTGCTATGACCCCACGTTCATCAGCAAGAATAACTTCCCACTTCTCTTGAAATTTAACAAATTCACATCTTATTTGAGCTTCCTCCGTCCTTTGGGAGAAGTAATGAGTCATTTCCTTGCACTTGATAATGTCAGCATCCCAATGTCCCCTTACAGAGCAATGGATGCACAGTTGTGGTAACAGGGCATTTATGAGGTCGAGCCTACCAACGTTATCAGTGTGGACCACAGAAACATTGCCATAATCAATAAACTGCACAGAGAGGAGGCTGTTGGGTAGTTGCTCCTTGACCACAGCACGATACCATAAGCTATCTTCTGAGAAAATGGCACATATTACATCTCCCTTTTGCAGAGGACCTGTATAGGGCTGGGGTTTTGTATTCACATCATTTAGTCGCTCTGATAGATGGTTAATTTCAGCTTCATCTTCCATGAGCTGAACATAAAAGTCAGAAAGGTCATTAATATGGGAAACATACACAGTTGCTTCAAAGCCAGGAATTATTGTCTTCTGTGGAAACTCGCAGAATTTCAGAGGCAGATCTTTGTTACATGAATCTCCTATTCTCACTGCAAGGTTGGCTTCCAGTTTTGTTGCTGTCAAAGGTGGGTCATCAAAAATGTCTTCTGTCTTTTCTATTGTGAATGGAAACACTGGATTATTTTCGTTTCCCTGATGGTGAGTGATACAGCTGGTCTCTGTTGAACTTTGTAAATGTTTGAGCTTATTCCATGGTGAGCTGATTTTAGGTGGGAATGATTCTCCCAAAATCTCTAAAGTGTGTAATTGGTTCTCTGCCGATTTATTTAAATACTCCGTAGGTAAAAACTTCACACTGACATTATTTTCTTGGGAAGTTTCAGTTGTGGACAGGCAGGTTTCACTTTCTTTCTCTTTGCCCCTTGTTGAAGTCGTGCAACCCAGCAGCCCTAACTTCTCATTAATATTAGCGTTGATTTGACTACAGTCATCATAGAGCTCTATAATCAGCCTTCCATTTGGTTCTTTTGCTACGACTAAGGCCTTCATCGACTTATCTAAAACAGTCTCCTGAAACCATGCTGTAGCTTCTTCCGGCATTTGATCAGGGATATCAGATAATGAACATTTGACGGCCTGCATGGGCAAAAGTAAAACCTCATATGCATCATGAGGTATCGGAAGCAGATTATCACTTGTCACATAAACATTCCCAAAATCCACAAAGAAGACTTTCATGGGCTCTTTCTCAATGATGAGTCCGCGGTACCAATTGCCATCAGTATACTTGGCAAGGCACAAGCTTCCTGTGGTCAAGGGTGATGTTTGTGTGGTGGGCAAAACTTTAATTAGTTCCAATATATGACATGACAAAAGTTTTAAAATATCCACATTTTTCGCCAGCTGGCAATAAAATGTCCAAGGGTCATCGATGTGCGTTATATACACAGATTCTTCGCTACCAATTTTCATGTCATGTGCAGAATAGAAGTAAGAATGCAGCTGAACAGAAGGCTCCAGAGGCTTCTGGGGTTTGACTGCTCTTGCAAGTCTCTTTTCTACCAAGTCATGGCACGCGCTCTGAAAAGGTGTCAGTAAATCCACAACGTTAAACTGTTCATTGTGAATGGAGATCACAGCAAATATTGTGCAGCTTAATTCTAGATAGTTTTGCACTGCACTGCGCACAAATTCACTAAACGCTTGTGTTGCTTTTTCATCCCAAACAAAGGGATTTTCACCAGCTGGTTGAATTAAGTTATAAAGACTGCACCTAAAAGCCAGAGCTGTCATCTTGAGAAATTCCTCACTAGCTGAATAAATGTTCTTCACAGAGACCATCTCTGAGTCTCCATAATCAACAAAGTGGACTCTGACATGCTCTGCGGACAGTGCCCCCACCACCAGGGCTCTGGACCACTCTCCACTTGCTGCCCGCTTTGCGAAACAAGCAGGAGAGCTCCCCTGGTAAGGGGCCGCTGTGGTTCGGCAGTAGTCCTGAATGTCACACATTAGGGCTCTCAGTTCTTGTGGGTTTTTGGCCAGCTGACACCAGAAATTGCCAGGGTTTTCAATATGATACACTTTGACCTTTACTGTGCTTCCAACTTCTAGCTCTTTACAACCAGAACCTGGCTTCATGGTCAAAAAATTCAATGGTGTAAGAGAAGAATAACCAGCTGCTACTTTCTCTTTTTCCTGAACAACTCCTCCAGTTGAAATGTTTGTAACAGTGGCTGTGTCGATAGAAGCTTCTGGAACAGATTGTGTTTTCTCTCTCTCCAATATCTGTCCTTCTATTTTCATGGCTGAAGATACTTTGTCATTCTCAGCAGTGAAGTGGTCTGAACTGTGCCCAGGCGAGTAGGCGTGGGCTGCTATCCCCTCTGTGGTTTCAAACTCCTGATACTTGGCATAGCCAGCTTGAGCAATCACCTTGCCAATGTTCTCTTCTCCTGTTCTTGACTCATCCAGAATCTCTATGACATACTGCTGCTCCCGTTTGTCAAGGGTGTGGATGACCAAATCTTTGTGGAGCACAGTCTTCTTGAAGAAGGAGATTGCCTCCTGGCTCCAGGCTGTCCCAAAAGGCCACACGTCAGCAAGGGTGCACCTCAGAGCCAGAGCAGGCAGCCGTCTGAACTGGGGAAGCAGCATCCTCAGGTCACCCCAGTCCACTTGCTCTGTGTTGCCACGGTCAGCCAGGAAGACTTCCACACTCTCGTCACCTAGTTTGGTGACGAGGGCCCGGTAATAGCCACTGTCTTTCCACTTGACACAGCAGAGATCTTCGGGCTCGGGCTTCAGGGCTATGCCCTCTAGCTTGCTGGCCAAGGAGTAGAAACTGCACATTCTCCGTGCCAGCCTGCTGAAGGGGCCGCTGTGTTTCTTTAAGCGGATCCAGAATTCTGAGGGGCTAGTGACAAACTCCACCTGGGCGTCGTAGAAGGTGCTAGGCTTCAGCCTGATGGACCTTAAACCCGGGAGGGCCATGTCTGTGTCCCCAGCCTGCGTTCCTGGGTCCTCCTCCTCCTCCTCTTCGGTGTCTTCGTCCTCCTCTTCCTCCTCTTCATCTCCTGAGCTCTGGAGGAACTGGTCCGCCAAGCAGCCTGTCTGTGCCCCGAACACTCGGTTGAGGTTGATGCCGTCCTCACCGTACAAGGTGACGTAGTACACGTGCTCAAAAGCGCAGTAGAACTCAATCTTGGCACTTAGGGCGCGGCTCAACAGCAGTGCCCGCAGTTCACAGACCTGTGCGCGGGACCAGCCCCGGCTGCCATCCCAAAGCCCAAGCAAGGCACACGGGTAGGTGACCACGGGCATGCGGAAGTGCTCAGGCAGCAGAGGGCGCAGGCGGGCGCGGCTTACTAGTTCCTGGCGCCCTAGATCCACCAGCAACACCTGCGCGCACCGCCCCCTCTGCAGCGTGGCCAGCAGCAGCGCGCGGTGCCAGCGCCCATCCGGCCCGCAGGCGGCACAGGGCGCACCCGCCTTGTCTGGGCTCTCATCTGAGCTGTCGTCCTGGTTATGGTCAAGGGCACCCGACTGGGCGTCGTCAGCCGTCCCTAGGGCACCACCGTAGACCTGAGCCATGCTCTCTGACAGCAGGCGAATCTCCTGAGCCAGCCCGCGGAGCTGGCAGTGCACGCGCAGCGGGTGGCACACGTGCGTGACCACCACGGGCTCGGTGACGCCGCGCTGCAGCTGCGGGTAGAAGTAGTCGGGGCCGGGCGGCTTGGGCACGCGGCGCAGCAGGTAGCGCTCCAGCAGCGGACGGAAGAGACTGTCGGGCACGCGGCGCGCCAGGCCCAGCTCCTGCATGCGACGCGCCACGACGGGCACGTCCAGCAGCACCAGGAGGCGCGGCGAGCGCAGCACCTCCGCCACCCGGCCCTGCAGATCGCGGCCCCTCAGGGCGCCCAGGAAGCGCACCGCGTCCGGCGCCCAGCGCGGTGGTTCCCCAGCGCCACAGGCCGCGGGTACCAGGCCGGCCAGCACGCAGCCTAGCGCCTGGCCGTCCGCCTCGGGGACCATGGGCAGCGCCCGCAGCGCCACTGGCACCGCATCGGGCCGCGAATCCACTGAGCACACCCGCAGCGCCAGCCAGGCCCCGGGCGGCGGCGCCCAGCTCATGGTGACTGGAGCGGCGGGCGGGGGCAGTGGCTGGGGCCGCACCCGGCCAGGCCGGAGGACCGGCGAGACCGCCTGATCTCGGGGAGTCGGATCCTCGAGGGGCGCGCAGGAACCTGCGAGGGGGACAACCTGTCTAGGATCAGCGATGAAGACCTGAGGATCGGCTTCAAAATCGTTGCCGCCGAGTCTCCGGGACCAGCCAATGCCTGGGCCTAAGAGGGCTCGCGCTGGGCGTTAGGGGAAACGGCTGGGTAGCAGGGCGCATGCGCGCAGGGAACGCAGGCGCGGTTGGCCCCTACCGGTGCCGGATCCTCGATGGTTTCACTGCCTCGTCCAGAGGGGACCGGGGGGGGGGGGGGGGGGGGGGGGGGGGGGGGGGGGGGGGGGGGCGGGGCGCATGGGGAATATTCCCTCCCAGCAGGTCCTGGGCCCACAACCCACTGTGGAAGGTGCTCCTGGTGTGTTCCAAGCCGGCACCACATGGCCTGTCCGGAAGAGGTCTTCAGGCCCTCAGTGTCCGTGGGCTCAGGTGCCCTTGGAACCTCAAGGCAGAGGTGGCTGGGAAACATGGAGAACTGTGCGAGGCTCCCACTGTGCGCCTGCATTCCTGTGGTATGCATGTGCAAAACTGCACACATCTCTTACACATACGGAGCTTCGTAAGGCCCTGGCCTGACAAGGCAAATTCCACTGTCCTCTGTCTGTCAGATAGGAGGCCTCCATGTGTTTCCAGATCGCCCTGTGTCGCCCTCTGGGGACATGGTGTATCCTGTAAGCACTCATACCCAACCCACGGGCTCCTTTCTATGGACCTTTCCTTGTGTTACCAAATCAGCCTGGAGTGGATATTAGTACTTATTGGCTAAATGAATGAGTACATTTGATTTCTCTAAATGTTTTTTATTTTTCCCTGATGAACTCCTTCTTGTATATTCACTTGTTTTCTAAATTTTTGCTAATTTGTGAAACAGTAAAGATTCAGATTTTTAAAAAGCCATCCTGTCTCAATGTTTTTTAACATACTACCTCTGAACCACAGTAGGAGAAAAACATTCCCCTGATAACAACCCATTAGGCATTTAAAAACCTTTATTTTTAAAAAATCGGAATAATGCAATATATTTACTCACATATATTCCTGTTTATTACCAGATATTTTCAACAAACAGACCTCTTTAAGCATCTTTGGCTGTACTTAGCAAACCTTCAAAGTGGTTCCCCCTGCTGTTGACAATCACAGCAGCCTGCTGGGGGTAAAGCATAGAAGGAGAAAAATAATCATGTATTCTGTGAATCCAGAAATCACAGAACACCCAAGCAGGTGCTCGTGCATTTGTATGGAAACCATGAAGACCAAATGGCGGTATCATTTCCACGCATCCTCTACAAGGAAGAGTATTGTAAGCATATCATGTGCTCATTAACTATTACTCAACCACTTATCCAATGTTATTTTATTTAAAACTACCAAACTGTAGAATAGATATTCAATTAATGGTGATATTTCCCCAAACTAGAATGACTTATGAAAACACACATGACCTTTTAAAAAGGAAGTTAAGCATTTCATATGGTAAACCAGTTGACAAAATCAAAAGAGTTGGGTTCTCTTATTCAACCCGAGACAGGAGAAAACTAAAATAAAACTTACTCATCTATATGCAACTCCCCTCCCTCCACCAAAAAAACCTTCCTGATTCTACCAGGACCATCTCCATGGGCCTCTCTGGTAAACACTCCAGATCCTTGCTATCAGACAGCTGCCCCTTGATAAAAGACTGGGGGAAGCAGCCACAGTGCAAAGGTGTTGAGGTTGTTCAAGTCTTCGGTAGCAGCACAGGGGATTGACTTGGATATGGAAGTGACTTGCCAGTCAAGATGGAGATGATGGGCAGGGGTGGGGTGGGAGTGGTGGATGGGCATGCGCAGTGTGGGAACAAGGCCTCAGGGTGAGGAGCGCAGCATTACCTGGCACAGCAGAGGCCAGCATGCACCAAAAGTCACAGACTGGGAGAATGGGGTCAAATTGAAGTGCCTGGATGTGGCGTGAAAGATTTTAATTATGTGTGGGAAGGAGCAACTAGAGGAGAATAGGGGATGCCTGCCCAGAGATGTCCAAAAGGAAAATGTCAGAGGTGTCTTTCAAGAGAGATGTCAATAGGACACAGTGTAGGCAGCTAAGTTTGAGTTATAGTCTGAACAATGTTTTCTCAATATTCAAATATAAGGGAATAAATCCTACTAAAAATGCAAGTGCTACTTTTGAAATATGACATCAATATAATGCCTCCCTTTAAGTCTGGACAAGGTAAGTCTCCAAGGATCATGTCATCTTACAAAGCAAAGGAAATTGACAGGATGGAAGGGGCTGGGTCCTGGCTCTACCATTCTGCCAGGAAAGCCCAACACAGAATAAAGGTCTTTTTGGTTCAGATTCAGTTTCCTTCCACATTCCCTACCATTCATTAATATATATAATTGGCAACTTTTAAAATTAAAAAAATTTAATGTATTTTTCTGGTACTGGAGATTGAATTGTCAGGTAGGTGGCAATGTGCTACTGAGCTACCCAGCTCCAGTAATAGTTTTTAGAGTCCTGGGTTAATTGAGGGAGATGCTCTATTAACTCCATTAATTTTTTAACCAAGTATTAAAATTAAGCTTCTTTCTAAGGGAGGTTCTGATGGAATGTTCTACATTTTCCATAGAGAAAAAAACACATACCAAATGTAAATAAATGGGCCTAGATATTTGAGGATGACAGAACAGCAAATTATTTTCCACTTCAAAGTCCCTAAATTTGTTTCTTCTTGTTAACAAAGTGAAAGCGGAATTTTCAGACTCATGACTCACAAAATCCTTAAAATAATGAAGACAAAATTAGATGACTTATGCTATGTATACTGAGTTGTAGTCAATGTTTCCTGAGGATTTAACAGCCAAAGATGCTACAAATATGAGCAGAAGTTCAAATGAAAACACAAAATATGTCCTACTCACTAGTGAGTTACAAACAAACAGGATGCAGGGCCCTGGAAAACACACATGATTCCTAAGAGAAAACTTAAGAAGGACTAGCTCTTTAATTAGACACATATATTCACTATATGTCTCCCAGTATCTAAACAGAGAGCTATATGCAACTAAAAAAAAAAAGGCATTTAAAGGAAAAACTGTGAAGGCCAAACAAAAGGAGTGTAAATGGCAAGATTAATTTCAAACTGGAGAGAAAACACAGAACGGAAGGAAGAAAGTGAGCATGGAACTGTTCCATCTGGGGGTGTGGACACAAGCTCAGGGTGCCGAACTCTGCATTTACTGTGGACTGCGTGCGCAGGAATAAGAAGGTACAAATTACACAGAAAGAAAACAAATTTCCCAGATCACCAAGGAATGTGATGGGATTATTTGCTAAATATACAGCATTTGGTTAGATGTTGGAGGACTGTAAGGGACAAACTGAAGGCCCACAGTGACTCCATCCTAAAATTGACACAGGAGACAATCCAGATTCTTTTAAAATGCATAAGATGAAAAAAAAAAAAAAAGAAAGGTATGAAAGTAGTACAGACCAATTAACACAACACTAGTACCTACCCATTTAGTACCTACCCACCCAGTGAAAAGTAACTCTCCCTTCCTATTGTCATAATATGTAGGAGGTAGGCATTTTTGTCCTGGCTTCGCTACCAAGACACATGAGTGTGGCCTGTTGGCTGTACCTCTGAGGCCTCTCTCCTCCTGTGTAAGGTGAGTTGAAATCAACATTCTCAGGGAATCATATATTTAGGGTAAAATTCTGTTATTCACATTGATTCTGATACCAAGGAACAGTGCTGGTATTTAAGCAATGTTTTAATCCCACATCCCCCTCTTCCATAGAACAGAGTTAAATCGATTTTTCATAGTTCACTTTGCATATAATTACGTTAATTCAGTTTTTACATACTTTTAAAAACTACAAAACATAAAAAACAAAGTTTCCCTAAGGTAGTTTAATGAGAACACTTGGGAATTAAGCACACAATATACATATTAAATATATTTGACAAGTTAGTCACAAATTGACAAACGCAACAAGAAAGTAGATAACTCAAAGCTTTGAAAAGATTAAATTCTATATTCTGCAACTAGAAAAAACGATAAGCTACTGCATATTAGCATAGCACATTAAATACATTTAAAGTGTACTCCCCCTCAGAAGATGGCAGTGATTATACATTGGTAGCATCCCAGAGCACCTGTGGATGCTTTCCTGTCCAGCATCAACCCTGTCCATTGGGAGTTGTTTTGTTAGCGCCGCAGTCTCTCTTGGGCCTGCTCTTCTGGGTTTTCCTATTTTAGCAGCTTCAGCCTCTCTCCATACCTGATGCCATCCATCCGGAATGCCCCACTGTTAAGGTTGAGGGAAGAGCAAGTAAATCTGAAAAAAATCTCTTACCTTTCCAAAATAAGAAAAGGGTTTTAATCGGAAGGCTGGGGACATGACTGTATACCAGACAGTCTATCACGCTGTAGGCAACATGCTTTACCAGACTGAGACTGAGAAAGGACCTGTAGAGCTAGCTGGCTTCCATCTTGCTTTAAAATACCACCGGAAGGCTGATGGCAACAAAAACTCCCTGTCACGGGATCTGTACAACTGAGCTTTGATGACGAGTTGTAGTTATTATGGGTCAGAAGTCCTGCGAGCTGGTAACAAACCCGAGTCATCAAGGCCCTGGAGTCTGTGACTGTCAGGGAATGACTAGTAGCAGGTGTACAGACCAATGAACACAACACTAATGACAGCAGATCGGCAACCTTGTCTGTCCTTGAAATGTGAGCCTCATCTCGATTTGACTTCATTCATCCTCACAAGGAAAAGGCACATCAACTTTCTTCAACATTATGGAGACTCAAACTGTTTATTCATGAACTTTCATCTCCCTCTCTTCAGTTTACACCTGTACACTTTAACGGGGCAACAATGAGTTGTTGAACTTCAGCTGTAACTACTGACAGCAGGCTGGGTGTGTTTCTGAAGCACTGGTATATATCTATATATGCAGAGATCTAGATTTATATATATATAGATATATACATTCTTCCAAGTTCCTGAGGTCTGCTCAAACCCAAGAGCCTGGCACCTGCCCGCTCCTCCTACGCCTGCCAGCAAGCTCTTCGTACAGAGTGGCATCAGAGGCCAGGCCTTCTCATCAGGGCGACAGTGGCCAAGGTCCCCTTCTTCTTTGCAAACACTGTGTTCTGTCTCCCTGGATGGCCTTGAGAGATTGGACCAGATCACTTTTAGACAAAAAATAGTCAAAGAGAACTTGGATTTCCACAGGTTAAAAAAAAAAAAAAATGAAAACAAAACCAAAAAAAAGTGCTGCCCCCTATAAATCACAGTCTCAGTGGAGTGGTGTCTTCCTAAAGAGGTAGAAATGATAGGGGTGTGTGTTGCGGATGCCCACATTCAATAATACTGAGCACTGTGTCTGTGAGGGCTTAAAATGGACTGACTCCACTCAGCTCTCTGATTTTCTCATAAGTAAGCCAGAACACCAATGACCAAGGGGTCTGAAAGATTAACCAGAGAGGTTAGTGCACATTTCAAAGCAGTGATCGATCGTCTACATACATCCATTCACATCTTTGAGTGACAAAGTCATTTTGAATCCACTGAGACCAAAAACAAGTATTTATTTATTTTTTCTTTGTACTTTGTCATTTAAAAGTGTCTTAATATCACCTTTAGCACAGATTTCTGTAAAAGACAATTTACCAGAGAAAGGGAAAGTAAGAAGATTCCTACTTTACAGATAAACACTGAGACTTAGCAGGAGAATGCCTGCGGACCTGGGGCACACTGGACCAGAACTCCCGTTCTCCTTCTCAGAGTGGTTTGCACTGGACCGTCCTGGCTAATGGTCTTGGACTCAGGACACCTGATTTCAAAGCTCCTCCCCATGGCTCTTCTACATGTGACCACCTGATATGTCACATGTCTCTAATCAGAGTTAGATTATATCACCCACCAACACCTAATGTCTCCCAGCATCTCCAAGGCTTAACTTTGAGTAGAATAAAGACACAGCTATCTCTAGAATTAGCAAAGGGCATGGGTCAGAAGAAGATATAAATGCTAAGAACTGAACATTGGAATGAAAAAAGGGATGTAATTGGATTTCATTTCAGGTCAAGATGTATTGGAGAAGAACTCTATCCTGTTCAGAAAGAAGCTTAAGCAACCAGAGTGCAGAATGTAGTTGGGTAGAATTTTTAATGCAATATGTCATGTGGAAATACTGAGTATTTTAGATTACACTGGTAAGCTGAAAATTTATGAAATAGCAGATTTGGGAGAACATGTCTTTGTCAGACAAAGATAAAATAAGGAATATAAAATTGTGAAAATATTATATTTTTATGAAACTGAAAAGGAAGTGAGCCATCGACATCACTGCAGTCAGATATAGTCACGCCTAATTGCTGAGATAATCAGGATTCTTCACATGCCAATGGTGACAGGGAAGCAATAAAGTCGTAGGACAACTGAAAGAAGCCCTCAGCAACAGCTAAGCAGCATAAGGCCCAACTACCTCCAACAGGTAGTGGGAATGGGAGGGAGTTTGGTTGGGTTTTGGTAGGGTTAGGGGGGAGTCGTGGCTGATGAATATGTGTAGGAAATGATGGGTCTACCAGCCCCCATGGCGTGAGGGTATGCACCACATTTATTCAGAAGTTTCCTCACTGGCACAGCTCAGATGTTGCCTGAAATACAAGTGCACGGGAACCCATCCTGCCCCCTCTCTTCTGGCTTTTGCCATAACTGCTGGGAAAAAGCAGAACCTTTTCCCGTGTTTGTTCCTATGGAGCTAGACCCATAAGAACTCTCTTGGGTTGATGTGGAAGTTTACAATTCTGTTAGTACACAGCCTAATCCTGCTTGACTTTGGATGGAGTGTGATGTGCTGGGGTTGTCATCATGTGGCCATGTGGGCGTTGCGAGCATGCAGGGGGTTCTGGCCTAGCCATCAGTTTCCAGGAATTCAGCCTGGCAAATCTATGTTTGCAAGGCCCATGTACTTGGAGAAGCTATGAGTCAGGGTCCTGAGCTCTGAGTCACCAAGTCACCACTGTGGCAAACCCGCAAGGCAGGGGATCCTGGTGATCTGGGCCTGTCAGTGGCCTTTCCTTGGAACACTCCTCCTCGTTACACGTTTTCTCCTCAGTCAACATTTCTGCAAGCTGGCTGCAGGTGTTGAGCATTGCAGCATCTACTGCGGCATAAAGGGAAGTGTTGGAGCTGGGCAGGAGTGCAGTCAGGTTCCACCTGCGCCACACAAGACCTTTCTGAGCTGGCTATTCGTTTTTTGTGTTAATAAACACCTCATCACATTCAGGAGTCACTTATATGCAAAGCTTCAATGACCACCCCTGCAGGCAGTTCGACTGTGAATCTCCATTCCCATTTCTCCCCTATGACCCAGACCTGTGTGGTAAACTGGTTGCCCAGGACCTGGACATCCCGTGGGTATCCTGGTACCTGCAGCTAAACTACTAACCTGCTTCCCTGCTCAGGACCCTCATTTGGGCAAACTGCTCAGGGCCTGATGTTTTCTTATCCTCAGTCTTGTCTCTACCTCCTCCCTAAATCCTAAAACCCTTTCCAATCATCTTCTTCTGTCCTCACCAGCAAACTCTCAATTTATCTTTTATTTATCATCATTTCTAGCCTTTTCAAAAGCCAGGGACATCCAAGAAATCTTTCGAAGAATGCAGATCACTGGCCATGCCCAGAGCTGCAGCTCCAAGGCCCCACTCCTTCCGGCCTCTGCCCCACTCTGACTATCCCCTCCCCCGCTGCTCCCCTGCAGCCTGAGTGCCCTGACTCTCTGGGAATTCTGCAGCTCCTGTCCTCAAGATCTCTGTCCACTCCCTGTGTCACTCTCTGTGTCCCTCTGACCTGTCTGAGTCTTATTTTTCCTTTGATTCTCAGTTCAGACATCTCCAGGGAGGGCTCCTTAGGCACTCAATGTAGACGGCATGGACAGCACCAGAAATTCTTCTCATAACATGCACCACTTATAGCCTCTTATCCCCAGCCAGGTCCTCAGAGTGGGGCTTTGCATGGAATAAGTGCTCTATTAAATATATACAAAATACTATCTGTTTTTATATTATGTGAACTTTTTAAATTTCTAAGCCACAACTCATCTATCCTTTCAAATATTTTCTAACTTACAAAAGATTTGAGTCTCTTACCTTTATTATACTTGCTACATTCCTTAGCACATCTTAGTTCACAATAGTAAAAAATAACATCTAAACCAAATAAGAATAATACGATGTTTCCTTACAAAATGGAGTGATAGAAGTATTAATAGGTAATATAATACTTACCATCAAAGTAACACATTTTGTTTGAGATAGTAAAATGTTCCTAGAAATCTGTGCCCCTGTCCCAATCAACTATATTTTAGCTACATAGACTTCTGAAGGTTTTATATTATCAGAGACTAACCCCTGGCTACTCATACACTTTTTTTAAATGAAGGTACAGTGGTACTTCGGTTCACGAACTTGATTCTTTCCATGATTCTGGTCACAAACAAGGTGGAAAAGAAGCAAATTAAATTCAATGGTTATGTTCAGTGTTGGGGAAATTTGACTCACTTCTGATCCAGGTTGGTTTGTGACCAGAATCACGGAGAAAACTGAGTTTGTGAACTGAGGGAGGAACCACAGTGAATTATTTATTATACTTTCACCGGTCACACAGGAAAACACAACTCTGAGGAGGGGTGAAGACAAACTAAAAACGATTTTACAAAGGAAAGTTAGGCCTCGATTTGGGGCCGGAGCCATGCCATAAACTGGAAGAGAAAAGAGACGGACACTAATTTGAATATAAAGAGAAGAAAAAAGAAAAAAGAAAGGAATCCTAACTTTACCATTCGCAGCCAAGATGGTAAAAAGCCTTTGTATAGACTCATGAACCCTTCACCCTGAACAGCCTGAACCAAGCAGTCAGTTGACGATTTGTACAGGAGCCCCCTAGGAAGGAAACCAGAGAACTTTGTTAGGTTGTTTCCATGGAAACACATGTACAGATCAAATAAAATCGTCTAAGGACTTGTCTTATATGAGGCGTGGTTCTATAGGAATAGATACACATACAGAGAGCTTTGTTTGAACTTAAAGATAACTCTCATGGCTAATTCTTCTGTCTCTCCCCAGCCCTGGTCTTGTATTTATTCATGCCACCTGACTCTTGAGAG
Organism: Petromus typicus; assembly: GCA_004026965.1. NCBI lineage: Eukaryota > Metazoa > Chordata > Mammalia > Rodentia > Petromuridae > Petromus > Petromus typicus. Next base: position 204,930 of record PVIR01000163.1, read on the forward strand.
AGCATACTATTTTATATCAAATCAAATTCTCCATGTTACCTGAAAATCCTAAGTTTCTGAAGAAAGTGCTCTGTAAATTCTCAGCAGAGTATGCTTTCAAAAACTCTTTGAAAACAATAAAGTCACAATAAATACCTCATGTCTACATAATATGATTGCCAATTAGCTTACTTCCCCAAATACATAGTACTTTTTCATCAAAGAGCAGGTAATTAATGTAAAAACAATTCCTCATTAAATACAAAAACACACAAATACTTCTCTGTAAAGAATAAATACATCTTGAAAATATCTCTAAAGTGCAATATTGCCAACATTCGGCCACACAAACACTGAGGAGTCTCTAGTTACCTTCCTTGTTTATCTCGTGGTTGGTTCATTATTCGACTTTTGATGACATCAGCTGGTGTACCCAAAATAGAAGCTACCAGTCCAGAACATAAACTGTAGTACAAGTAAATGAAATGGAAAGATAAGACACAGTAGCTTCTAAATTTTAGGAGCAGGGAGTTGATATTGAAGAACAGAATATTAAAGTGTTATAATACTAATCCTCACATTTATGCTTTTGGAACTTAAAATTAATGCTGGATATAGTAGAAAAGGAGGGGAAAAATACCAAAAGAATGACAGACATCAGATATGTGCTGCATGGCCTGCCATCTGGGTCCCCTGGTAGGTAGTGGGCAGCACCGGAAGATGCTGCCTGAAGTTCATGCTCTGCATGGAGGAGGCTGAGGAGAACTCAGTGTGCTCACATGCAGACAAATGCTATAGCAAATCACACAGGAAAACATCCCCAAGCTGCTGGGTAATGACAGGGAGATATGGAAAAGCTCCAGGGTGGAGCAGAAAGCAGCCACCTAGAAGAACCCCGCAGGAGGAGTGGGACCAATGGATAGAAGAGCAGGCCCAAGAGCCGGAGTCGGGGATGCTCCAGGAGCTTATGGATCATTGACTGGGCACTGTTAACACACATCTAGCTTATCTTTGCAGCGCAGAGGGAGCTTGGATTTTGAATCAACCTCATCAGCTGAATGAAATGACTTTGAGTTCAAGACAATGGATTTTGGAAGGGAATCTGTTCTAACAGAGAATGTGGAATCGCATTGTAAAGAGGATAAGACTGTGTTCCATGCCACTTTCGTTCCTGCCCTTCTCTGGGAAGGGCCCATCCTCTCACACCCTTCTCTCATCTAATTCTTCCTCCTTCCTGGGACCTTCCTGTGGTTACTCTGGTCTTCCTTTCAGTCCTCCAGCGACCAGTCTCTCCTACCGCACCGAACTCATCCTGCTCCCCCCGTGGAATGTCCAGGCAAGACTTCCGCCCCTGCATGGGCTCCACTGCTCTACGGCGCAGTGCCCCTGGTGGATCAGGTCCATCTGCTCAACTGGGGTAAAGCTAATCACCAGAGCCTGAGCTAGGGCGGAGCCACCAAGGCGCAATTTCTCTGGACTTTCTCTGCAATTTCATCGAATTCTTTTGGTTCTCTCCCTTTTAAGTAAGTTATGCTTTATAAACGTACTACCATCTTTCTCTAGGGGTAATACTACTAGATTCTCGATCAAAAGAGATCAAAAGTTAGCATTTACTCCCAAAATGGAAGAAAAGATAAAGGGAAGAAAATCGAGTCAAAGTAAAACAATCACTTACCTGGATAATCCATGAGTCATGATATTGTCCTCAAGTGGAGTATTCAAAACCAAGTAGTGTTTTACTGTATCATAAGTAGTTAAATCTGGCAATGGAAAAAGAAGATTATTGTTCATGTGCTCAACACTGAAGGCGTTTTGTGTTGAGAGTATGCTAGGCTCGTGGCAGCAATGTACCCCCAAGTGAAAGGGGGAGGAAAGAGCTAGAGCTTAAAGGCAAGAAGAGAGGAAGACACAGGCATTCCATTGTATCACTGGAACCCTCGAGTCCACCATGGCCCGGAGTCAACCAAGCCCTGCCTCTTCAGCATGTGAACTGACACTTCATCTGTCAGCCAAAGGCTGAGTTGAGACCGTGCATTCTAAGTAACCACCCTAACTACCATCTGCATCAAGCTTCTTATACTTTTTTCTATTGAAAACCAAGAGTTAGGAAAGGGTTCAAATAGGAGGGTGACTCACAATGCTGGAGTGTTGTAGAGTATACACTCCACACACAGGGAAGTCAACTAATGAAGGCAACCGTGGGCAGGCACGGTTGACTGCTCTCCAAGTAGCTCAGTCTGGGGCTGTTCTATCACTGGAGAAAGAGCCCAGAACAAGACACATTCAGATCCCGGAGGATCTCAAGGGAAGAGACAGACCCTCCTATTTCTACACAAGGACTTATAGCTCTCAAGGCAACCGGGACTTCTTGAGGTCCAGTAACGGTTCCATTACCTCCCATGTTCACCAGCGCCGCTCTCTGTATATTGGGTACCCAGCCAGCCCATAGCCCACGTATTCCTCCTTCTGCTAGGATTTTTGCAAATGCATGATGGACACCACGAAATCTAAGAAATATAAAAATGAATTAGGAAAACAATGTACTCTTGTATACACAGTGCATTGGAAAAGCTTCATGTATAGCTGTTATAATTTGAAGAAAAGTAATACTCAAAACTGTTAGAAATTTTAAAAATTCACACAAATCTAACTTCCAGATAAAGTTCAAGTTACTCTGCATAAAAGCCGAATGATTTAAACATTGTTAACAGAAATCACTATAAATTGTGTTACCTTCTTTTTCTCAGACTGTTTTAAGGATTAAAAATACACTGTTCTTGATAGGTCATCAGTAGACATACTATTTACAGGAGGAAAGAGTAGTCATTAGATTTCTGAGTTCATTTTACTGGTGACCAAGAAGACTGACAAGTTTTAAAATTTTGCCACTTAGTGTTAAAAAAAAAATATCACTGACTTTCAGGGCTGGGAGCAGCTCAGTGCATGGTGCTTGCCTGTCTGTCACGCATGGGGCCCTGGATTCAATCCCAAATACTGAAGACAAACACACACACAAAATCACGGACAAAATCCAGAAGTCTCTGTTACAAAAGAAAATTCTGGACTTCAACAATCAAATGCCACCGGGAGTCAAATGCCACCCTTCCCACTTCAGCTGTGTGATTTTGACACAGGAATTACATGCTCTGAATTTCCCCCAAAAGACAACAGGTCAATTTTGACAAGTGTAATTGTTATTAAATGACATTAAACATTATAATCACAAACTGATCATAGCTAAGATGTACTGACTACTTATTGAGTGCCAGGCACTTATATTCAAAAGATTCATTTAATCCTGAAAACTCTCTGAAGTATATACAGTATCTTTCCAATTTGCATTTCAGAAGACTGTGGCTAAAATGCATAAAGAATTGCCTGCTATTACAAAGCTAACTTGTGGTAAAGGTTGGCTTTGAGTTGTTTGGCTACTCACAAGGTCCGTGTTCTTCAGTATAACATTAAGTACAGATAAACTAAAAAATTCCAATATCAGAGACAAAGAAGAAAACAACTGGAAAATCAAAGAAAAATTTCAGGCTTCCAACAGTTTTCCTCTTCAACCCAGCCAAGGCTGTACCCTTTCTTTTTGCTACTTGGTAATTACAAGTTGTTCCAAGATGGGAAAGTGGGCCCAGGGATTCTGTAAACTTCTTGCTAAGTTGGAGTTCTCTTTTCTCTTCCTGGATAATATAACAAGATTTTATATCATAAAAGCATAATAAAAAATATTTAAATGTCCCTAAAGAAGGCCTTGGGATGTAGGAGGAATGGGATCAGACAGAAAAGTGGGAACAATTTACAAGTCTGACCTTGTTACTTTCCTTCTTTCTGAGAGGAAAAGGAAAAAGCAAGGCTTCTGGAGCCAGGCGTCTACACCAAGTGTCATGAAGACATTTTGAGAGTCCTCATTCAGGGTGAAAATACAGAACCCAGAAATGTTTACTGAGGTCCACAACATCAAGCCACAATGGTAATGCTGGAATTTATACCAGGGCAAACTTCAATGGTCAGTTTCTGTATATTAGTGAGCAGGAGGGGAAAAGTCTAAATGCCTTTGCTGGGAGAAGCAGGGCAGAGTCATGAACACATGTGATTCACCTGAGAAAAACCACGTACATTACATTTCATTGTGCAGAGAAAAGATCTGGGTTAGTTGGCAACATTAACACTACCACTGAATCCTGAATCAGAAACGTAGTTCACCCAGTAACTGTTCAAACTGTGATGGTGGCAAGGGGAAAAGAAAAGTATCAGAGCACTGGAAAACATACCTCAGTGGTTTCCCTTCGAGTTTCCTTTTTCCTTCCATTTGCATCTGAACCTTGACTAGATCTGTTGGGTTGGCTAGAAATTGGCCAATAACACCAGCCATCATTCCTCCAATGACCGATTTCCTAATTGCAAAAGGAGATGTGTTTTCTTTTAAAAAGCTGCCAGGGAGTTCAACATATTTTATAGTGAACTAACACAAAGCTGGCACAAAGCCCTCGGTGAGCATTTAAGACAAACGTTAGACCCAAATACATACAGGGAAAGAAAGTACATAGTTTGATTGTACATGGCAGAGATTGTACATGCCACAAGGATTAAAATAAAAATCTGAAGCTTAAGTCTCATGCCCTGAAATCCACAGGGAAGGGACAGCTGTCTCACAGATAGTACCTGAACAGATAATTTAACTCTAGTTTAATTCTGACTGTAGTTGAATAAAAACAGCAAAGATATAATCCACCAAACAGCTAAGGCTGGTACGCCAAATTGTAAAAATGTGACAGAGCCAACTGTCACCTGTCGAACAGTCCCCGAATGGGGGAGTGGGAATTGAGGAACAAAAGATCGAGAAGAGATAGAGCCGGGAGGGCACCAGCAGTGCCCAGAGCCAAGTGCTCTCAGTGCTGAATGTGCCCAGTTTATTTTTCTCTTGGCCTTTTATACAGCGAACATATCAAAGAGTATCTTTTGCAACAAACTTTCATGGGTGGGGCCAACTCTCTCTTACCGCCCATCTTCTGGTCTTAATTAGTTGTTGTTTTCCATCAGTACTCAGCAAAAGGTAGCATCTGCTGAGACAGAACTTGCCCTTTACAAAGGAGGTTACAAGTCAACTTTGCTTATCGCTCTCCACATAAAAACTACTAGCTTAAGAAGTCTCCCTAAGCAAGGGATTGAAAACATTTCTCTTTCTAAAAAATATTTCCATTGCTAAACATGTCTTTCCCTTCCCAGCTCCTTTCTTTTCTCAGTGTTAGGAAATTCAATTGTCAGAAAGGTTAGGAAAGCAAGTCTACACTGAAAGAATATAATAACAGAACAAGCAGGGTCAAAGGATCACACATTTAGACATTTAACAAGCTATTTATGCTACTGACAGGGCTACCATAGCTTACATTTTCTTTTAGTTTGGTAAGGATAGTTTGATCAATTCCCTTGATTACTGATGAGGCTGAACATTTTTACATTTTCAATTAACATTTATATTTCTTTCTGGGGGAGAACCACCAATATCCTTTCCTTATTTTTGCATTATGTTCACTTGATGGTTTTACTGATTTGCTGGTTGGGTATTTTTTATAGGAAGTTATTTTTTTATGTCTCACGAGTGATAGGCACCTGTATTAATTATCTTTCCTATAAGAAAACATAAGCCAAACAATAGGTCTGACTTCCACAGACAGGAATCGGAAAGGAAAAGAAAGCGAAGCCCTTTCTTCAGTTACATAGAAGCAGAGTGGAAATCTGAGCTCTCTGCCCCATGACCGGGAAGTCAAGGTTCCTCCACACGCTGGGAAAGGAAGGCACTCACTCCACATCACTGAAGGCCCCAGGGTTCAGAGCAGCAATGACATGACTATTGCATGAACCTCATACAGAGTCACAGCTTGAAGTATATTATTGTAGCATCACCCCTGAGTGGAGAGGAAGTAGACGCTGGGTGTTTGCTCATGAGTCACGCCCACCAATGGGGAGCTCAGTCACCTGCGGTGTCCAAAGGTTAGGAGAACATACACCAGAGTGTAGTCCAGGGCTCTGTCTCAGCGCTGTGCTCTGCTCTTAGGGAAACTGAGGACCAACACTAAGTGCTCACTGTGAGGGGGCCAGCGAAGTCACCCAGGATGGTCTTATGCAGGAAGAAAAGGTGCCAAGAAATGAAGAGATATTGAGTCCCTCCAGCTGGATTTCCAAAGGTCAAAGAAGGTGACTCAAAGGACCAGCAGAGACACTACTTATCAAAGGAGGGAGGGATTTGGTACATCCCAGCCCATTCTTCATTCTTACCTTGGAGAAGTATATTAGTTTATTACTTTACAAGTTCACGTTCCCCCATTGTTAGGTAGTTTTTCAAGTTCTTAAATTTATAACCCAAACTTCATAAAATGAGAACATGCTAATGTACTTTAATGTTAAAGTAAAAATATTAAAAGTTTTGTTATTTATATACACTATACTATGTATTTCATAGGTAGACCAAGATAATTCCTTCTCACTTAAAACAGTGAGGGCAAAAGGAAAGAGAGGGCTTAGGCTGAACTTGCCTGAAACTTAATGTATAATATTTCTGTTCACTAAACCCAATTAATATTAATAAAAAATGACACATTTGATGATATCGGGTGTGTGCAGGATGGTAGGGCTAGAGATGAATGACTGATATTTGAAAAACAATTGATGCTCCTTCACATTTTTAACATTCAAAAATAAAAACAATTCTTTATACACAATTCATATATTTATATGCTTTATGTCTATACACACTGGGCAGTACATGCCCAATTATTTGGATTTAGATTATTATTGCTTATGGTTTTAACTTATAACTCAAAAAAACTTAAATACAAAAAATTAATTTAAAATTTTAATACATAAATCTCTCAGGTAAATGTGAATGGTTTGATAGTGTTCAATATTATTATTCAAAGTAAAACTTACCAAAAGGGGTAATGTTCATCTTCATTTTTGCCAAACACAACCTCTCGGAGATGTTCGTAAGTGACCATCCGACCTCCAGAGTACACTGTAAAACAGGTCACAAAAAAGGCAAATTAGCTGCATGTTTCATAACCAAGAGGACAATCTGACCCAGCCATGCCCCTCTGTAGCTCCTGACAGAGGCTTCTTGGTATTTCTTCAGCTGGAGTACAGCCCTGTAGGTCTCAGGCCTTTCTCCTCACTGTCTGATATCTCTAGAATAGATTCTTCTCTGCTTCATTAACTCTACTGTGTCTTTCCGGATTTAGCTTTAAAAATATGTTTTTCAGAATGTACTTGCTAGCTTTACTTAGATGTTCTAGGCCAGCATAATATACTGTTATGGCTTGTGTCTGGACATCCCCCCAAAGCCTCATGGAGTCATAGATGGGGCTTTTTCAGGACAGCTGGATCTAGAATATGTGATGCTAGAGTTGGTTTATGGTGCATTAGTAGGAACAAGGGCTCTAGGATGTAGGGTGTTAGTGCTATCACCCCAAGCAGTCTAGATAAGATAAATAGGACAGAAAGACACGGTTAAAATCCCTTGTTGCTTTGCTATTCTCTGCCCACCATGAACTATTCTCTGCTAAGCTACTCTGCCTTAGACCCAGCCAGCCGATTATGGACTGAAACTTCTACAAACTATGAACTAAATGAACCTTTTCTCTTTTAACTTGTAGCTGTCAGGTACTTTGTCTCAGTAGTGAGAGAAAAATAACTAAGACACTAGCATAGCAATGAGCAAAATGATTGGCAATCAAGCTGTTCTTGCTCCATTAGACAGGAGATTCTACAAGCAGGTTCTGTGTGTCCGCATTATGTTAAAGGCCTTGGTTTATAGCTTGGTACAACACAGGGATTTTCACTGAATTAACATGCATAATCTTTTTAGAGAATTTATTACATTAACATAATTTATTTCAGTCAAAGTTCAAATGTGTGATTTGAAAACTGCAAGCTAATGTATGATGATTAGAAAAAATATAAATGAAAGGAAGCAAAACTCAAACAATAATGGGAGACAAATATTCTAAAAGATGGAATATCATCTTACTAAAATCAACACATAGAACTCATTCAGAGAGCTTTTATTAATATTTCAGGAAGTTTAATTTTGTATTTTAAGATAATCAAAATATATGAAGTACTAAACACTAACCATCTCTGCACAATTCTGGCCAGTTACTGATCTTTAATAATACTAAGGCAAAAAATAGTAGAACTTGGCACTTTTCTGACCTGAGGTTCCTGCATGCCTTAGGAAGCATGAAGGTAGCGGAGAAAGCACCACACCTATCTAAACTCCTTATGAAGCCAAATTTGTTGCTTCTTCCCACAAGCTGAGAAGTTAGCAGTTTTCAGTTCTACAAGTGCCATTTGGGGAGCAGAGCGGGAGGCTTCCACTGGCCTAGCTGTTACTGTCCGGCCATAGTTACTATGAATGGCCCCCAGACTCAGGTAGGCAGGAGTCATGTGTGTCCCATTTAGCCAGTGGCTAAAGTTGGCTTAGACAGAGATCACTGTTCTCCTTCACACAGTCCTGCTCTGGTGATGGTACACAGATTCATGAGACTTGGCAATATGGTAAACAGGTAGTTTTCAAAGAGCATAACAAACACATTAGGAAGTAGAAGGAAATGGTATCAAATCTTAAACCTTTAAAAATATTTTACTATGAAAAATTTCAAACATAAAGGAAAGTAAAGGAAATGATATTACAATTCACTTTGTATCTACCATTAAAATTATCAATTGCTAACACTGTTGTTTCATGTGCTTTTTGTCCGTCATGATTTTAACTATTTCTTTGCTTCACAGACATCTCAGCAGCTCAGCCCTCAATACTTCAGAATGATTATAAAAACCAAGGGTGTAACTCCTTAATAACAGCTGGCAGTTCATTTTTTTTCTTCCAAAAAGACCATATACTGGTTAGTTTTGGGATACAACTAAAAAGCAGAGCAGACGAACACAGAAATCATAACAAACTTACCAGCTAGAATCAAGATAAATACCTACGTGTCTGTAAATGGCGGGGGTCACTCCTTGCCAGAGCTTTAGAAAGCCTTCCTCCTGGACGATTCCCAGGGCTGTGCGCACCATGCCCCTATAGGGGGCAGATTCTCTTGCACTGTCTCCCAACCGAGCAAGAGCAGCTTCTCCTTGCATTTGGAGTCGAGTTTTTGTGAGGTCGAGGGGAAAGGTTGCTAACAAGAAAGAACAAATGAGAGGGGGGGAAAACCCACAACATTCAGAGAAGCGAACAAAAATTCTAAGAGCACAGGACAAATGTTTTCTTAAGACTCATAAAGAGTTTAGAATCATTTGATTTTCGTGCACTCGTTCAACAGAAAAAAAAAAAGTGATGCTTATATTTTTTATTCAGGAAGTTCAGACTAAAATCTACTCAAATTTTGTCTTCCAATGAGAAATAATTTAAAGTATGTTTTCTGTGGTATATCCCTAATTGAGCCATGATATTTAAGATCTAACTTTAGAAACTGTGCTAAATATTCTGTGACCTACAATAAAACAAAATGAAGCTAAATTCCATAATTTCATGGGGGACATTCACATGCCCATGAGTCACACACCTGATGTTTGTGGTATAGAAGATACAGCAGATGTTATAGCATTTTCTTTCATATACAAGAATAATATGTTCAATATTCCTTCATTTATGGCAAATACTGAATTGCTTTTCTAGTCCTGATATATTTTGTTTTAGACTTTCTAAAAGTATTTGTAAAAAAAAATCCTGTTTATATTTTGAATTAGAGATAGATTTTTTTTATTGTCAAATAGTTAAGCAGCTACCCAGTCCACATAAGGAATGCCAAACTCTTAACTGTATACATGTAATGTCCTAAATAACTGAAACAATGACATTCAGACAAGTTCTCAAACATTAATGACATTACATAAGACTTTCCAATCAGCATGCCTTTTCTAACAGAAAACAGAACAAAGACAGGTGCAAAGAATATGAATTCTTATTACTTGCTTTAGAAACTTACTATCTTACCAATAGTTACCCTAAAACAGAAGTAGCTTATATGTAGAGACTTCAAACAATTTTTTACTGTATATGAACCATAAAAAACCCCCAAGAAACCTCTCTTTAAGCCCAAATGATACTTCTGACGCTAATTTTATTTGCTTTCTTTTTGTTTACTTAATAGCTCAAGTTCTGGTCCTGAATCAATTTGTACTCAAAAAAGGGAATCGTTTGATTCCCTGGCCTCCTATCCACATTCCCCACACAATTCTCTCCATGAGTTTTTAACCAGAGGAGTGCTCTGGTATAAAAGCCATTGAGTCACAGGTAGAAATATCAGTTAAAAAATAATCTGGAAAGCCGAGGAATTACCTCAGTGGTGTCACCGCCTGCCTTGCCAGCCCAAGATTGTGAGTTTGCTCTCTGGCATCACACACACACACACACACAGAAAACCCCTAAAAAACCTGGAAATACATCTATTAGTCATCTAATTTTAGATTTCTTAAATGCTTAAAACTTTTCTTAGTAAGAACAATAAAAAATAAAAATTTCCCATCAGCTTTGAGAGTAGATAGAAAAGTTGAGAAACTCATTGGAGCAACAGTGGAAGACCACAAAAACAATAGAACACGTGCCTGCTGTAGTGGAAATAGAAAATACAATCACGTTAGAACAGCAGCAACATGTGTTTACAAATGACTAAGGCATCAGAGATATACCTTATATCTTTTTTTATGAGCAAGGAAATGTACAAGTATTCTTGGAATACACAGAGCACTCTACTGGCAATCCCCAGGAAGAAAGATCACTCACTACTCTAGGTGATCACTGGAAGTTTTCTCAGACTCACTTAGGCAGATATAACTGGTCTATGCTTTTATGTGATCTAAAAATAGCTTCATCATAATAAGTATCTCTTGTAATTGTCTTTCTCTGCATGGCTCCCCAGCAGCCTGGAAGAAAGTCAGATCGTGGTTCTTCCAACCGCACTGCCTCAGCCCTAGTCTGGTAGTCGTTATAATGAAGTCACACTCAGTAGGTTCCCTGCCTTGGATTCAGAATTTATATATTCTTGATTTATCAGTATCTTTCTTTTTTTTTTTTTTTTTGAGGCAGCGTCTCACTGGTGTCTGGCAATCTTCCTGCCTCAGCCTCCCAAGCACGGGGAGGCACACACCACCACTCCTAGCTCAGTATCCATCCTTAAGGCAAATACGGTATGGATGAGTTCAACTCAGAGAGGACAGGTAGCTGATGGACGGTAGGAGCTGCTCAGCAAAGAACTGTTAATCCCTGAAGCTCCATAAGGAAGGTCCACGTCTTGGATCCAAAAGGCACAGCAATCCCATGACAGAGATGGTCCCGGTAGTGATGAAGAGTAGATGACTCTTAAAAGATCGCCCTGACTAAAGGGAAGACGACTGCAGGAGAGGGTGTAGAAGTTTCCACCGGGCACAGAAGCACACCAGAGGGGCCTGTGGACTCAAAGGCAGGCGGGCCTGCAGCGACCTGGGCAGTCTGCCTGCCCTGGCTTCCCCTATCCGGAAGCGAGGCCCGGGCTGCCTCCATCCTTCCCTCCCTCCCTATTCATCCAATCTCTCTCTCTTCACCCCTCCTTCTCTCCATCCCTTTGTCCCACCATACATCCCTCCACCTCTCCAGCCTTCCTGTCATCCATCCTTCACCTCTCTATCCCTTGATCCTTCCCTCGATCTTCCCCTTCACTCTCCTTCCCTCTGACCCTCCCTCCTTCCACGCATTCCTCCTTCCTTTCACCCTCCTCTCCATTCACCCCTATCGGCCCTTCCACCACTCCTCCATTCTTCCCTCCATCCTACCCCCACCCCTCACTTCTCCATCCTTCCATCCACCTCTCCGTTCATCCCCCTCTCCTTCCGTGCCTCCCTCGGCTTATCCCTCCATCCTTCTCTACCCCGCCCCCATCTCTTCTGAGACAGCGGCGGCCCGGTACAGGAAGACCTACCTAGCTCGGCCACAGTGGCCGCACAGCCTGACAGCAGGAACTTGCTCGCCCGAGGCCATCGCTGCGTGAGCGGCGACAGCGAGTCCTCGTCTTCTGGGACTGACATCCAGCGAGGTGGAGCAGCGGCGCGAGTCAGCTGGCCAGCGGGCGCCGAGGGACATCGCTTCTCCCAGCTGCTGTCAGAGGAGCGGTCCAGCGCGGTGCCGGGACCCCGGGGCCTTCTGGGAGATGGAGTCCACAGCCCTCACACCCGGGGGTGGGGGGGGGCGGTGAACACACTACTCTGCGCATGCGCACTCGCGGGGCTGGCGGGTCTTGCTCTGAAATCCTAAAAAGAGGCGGAAGTGGGCGGGAGCGAGCATGCTGTGGGCGCCCAGGAGTCAGCGGAGCCGCAGAAAGGCAGCGGGGTGCTGGAGTCGCTGCAGGTGGTGCTATACGGCTGAGGAGACGGGGACGAGACTGTCTACACTTCCCCGACTCTGGGAAGATGTTCGGGGACCTGAACCCGGGAGTCGCTGTGGTGGTCGCGCTCCTGACTGGCGTCACGCTGCTCCTCGTCCTGAGACTCAGAGGTCCGCGCCGACCCCCGTGCGCCGCGGGCTGGATCCCCTGGGTGGGCGCCGGGCTGCAGTTTGGGAAGGCCCCGCTGGAGTTCATCGTGCAAGCCCAGGCCCAGGTAGGTGCGGGCAGAGGCCTTCGGAGGTCAGGGTGTTGACGATGAAAAAAAGTCCAGGAAACCGGGAGCATACTTCTAGTCTATTTATTTCTCTGCTGGAAGTCAGCAACCTTTTCCACGACAGTTTTGGGGAAGGATACGAAGTCCAGTGGGGAAGACGGGGTTAAAAAAATTATATACATATACCAGCTTCCCACGAGGAATGTGGCCTTTATGCACTGAGAACAAGCACCAAAAAATAAAAATTTAGTTAAAAGAAGAAGTAAACCAGTTTGGTTCTGCCTTATTGGAAACAGATTAACTTTTAAGTGCCAGTTGCTTCAGCATAGTAAAATTGTAAGTGCATATTATGTTAACGCAAGAATTCAGAAAGATAAAAGTGCGGTACTATTGTAATTTGTGAAAGTAAATAATAAATTTGTATCCCCAAATGGCAATAACATCAGAATATTGTGAAGATTATTTGCAAAGATGGCCTTTACAAATTTGATGGGCAGTGTTCTTTCTGCTGGTATCATTACTGTTGACAGTGAGCCCATATTTTCACTGCACCCTAAGGACAGTAGGAATCATTGTTAGAATAGATGTTTGTTAGATGTTTTTTCCCTTAAAGAATCGTTCCTGTGGGGAGCAGCTTTGGAAACATACTAGGCTTTTCATTTTTGCGGGGGTGTGGGGGGGGGATGGGTGGGGTCAGACTCAGGACCTTGCACTTGCCAGACAGGCCTAGTGCCACTGAGCTAAATAATGGCTAGCTTTTTCATTTTTAATTCAATTTCCAACACCAACATTTTGTATTTTTTATTATAAATCTGTGTGATTTAATGTGTTGTATAACAGTACTTTCTAAACTGACATTGTAATACTTTCCTAGCTAGTTAACCTAATTTACAGAATAATTTCATCCAGCTTTATTATATATACCACTGATAATTTGTATTGAAAACCTAAGATTTCAGTGTACAGTAGATTTTAAGTTGGAGACTTCTACAGAGAACTAAGATGACATTCAAAATAACCCAGATGTTCTATCAGAAATAAAACACTTAGAAATATACTGTGTATTATTTTGTATTTTCTATACAAACTATTTACTAAACGGTGGAATAATACTGTAATACTATTTTATTTTCCTTCCAATTGAACACTGAATGTGAATAATTTTGTCAGGTCAGTAAGTATGTGAATCCTTTTAATGGCTGTATTTCATCACTTGAGGATGATAGTTTACTTAGATCATTAGTTGGTGTATAGGTGGTCACCAACTCTTTAAAAAATTTCAGTCAGTGCTTTGATGTCCTTTCTTGCATGTGTATGTGATTGTGCCATTTTCTTACTTACCTGGTTGTTTCCTCAAAATTCCTAAAAGTAGAATTTCATACTTAAGTTGTTTATGTTATTGTGTTACCCTCGTAAAAGTTATGCGTTGTACACTTTTTACCCTCCCTTGAGTGTGAGGAACTGCCTGACTCCTCATTTGTTGGCTTGCACTGGATACTATAACATTTGTTGTAACTTTTGCTAGTCTGATAAATGAAAACAGAAGCTCTTTTCAAAGGAAATGTACCTCTGTCCACCATAGGCACATGACTTTGATAACTTTTGAGGAATGTTTTTTACAGGCTTGTCATAGATCAAATATTTGTGACGGTTTTGTAGGCTTTCCTGGTTAAAACAAGTTATATAAGCCATCTGTTATCTGGAACAGTATAAATGATCTTTTTCTATTACTAAATGATAGCATTGTGTGTTATTTTGCTGCTGAAAATTTTTAGGCATTACTCTTGCCTCTTTCCTTTCTACCCTGCACTGGGACAGAAAGCTAAGAAAAGATGGACACTCTTGCCATGGGTGCCAGGGAAGTCTTAAACCACTTTATACCCAGCTCTCAAATAGGGATAGGTCCCTGGGTGGCCGATTCCCTAACCGTAATGGAACCACCAGCCCAGTTGCTTTCTCAGACTGTTTTCGGATGAAGGACGATGAGGGACGGAGGCCAGCCATCCTGGTCCCAGAGGAGTCCTGCCATGTAAATAATAAATGTGTTCATGCCCTCTAAGTGTGTATGACATCATCGGTCCCAATATGTGAACCAGTTTCAAGGGGACTGCACAGTGTTCATTCTACTTTTTCACTACAGCTACACTAGGTTCTAACTAGTAGCCCGAATGGTAAATTGCTTCTAAATGGCATATGGATCAGACACACATTATGACACTTTGAACTTTCAAGAAATGACTCCTAAAATTCTGTCATAAGCTGTCACCTCAGCTTCCTCTCTTCCTGGGGAAGGGAGAGAAAACATGGATGACCACAAAAGGCTTCCCTTTGCTTTTATTTAGTCTTTGAATAGACTAAATATTGTTAAATATAACAAGTTTAAGTGAAAGAATTGTTAAATATAATCTCTCTAGTTTTTCTGAGGACAATTATTTTGAAAGTTACTACTTATATTTGCCCAGGCCGCACATCTGCAGCTAAGATGATCCATTTGTTAACAAATTGGAAACACTGTTTGGAAACACAGTGTTCCAAAGTGCATAGATCAAGGTTGGGTGTTTTGCAAAAATTATAGTCATTGAACAGTTTATGTGAACCATGGAGAAAATCTTGGCACAATGAAGCATCATGATTTTTCGGCATTTTACTGAGGGAAAAGAGATCACCCTTCCACCAGAGTGTGGAAACCAGCTGGCAAGTAGCTCTCTCTGTGAAGCAGAGTTCCCTATGGCAAATGGCTCAGGTAAACAACTTCTCCCACTTACCCACTGCAGTAGCCATTGCCAAGGACACCTGCCTGGCAATCTAAGAGCTATTCAATGGTCTCATCTGTGGTGATTAGTTTTATCTTGAGTTAAAACATTCTAGTTACTGCAACTTGGTTTTGGGTAATGTCTACAGATTACATCTCTCCCTATCCCTTACTTGCAACTTTTTTGAGTCATTTTATTTTAACTTGATTGCTTAGAAATAAGAAATACATTGAACTGAGCCAGATAGGTTGACACACACCTGAATCCCAGCTATTTGGGAAGAAGAGCCTGGAGAATTGCAAGTTGAAGGGCAGCTCCAGCAACTTAGTGATATCTTGTCTCAAAAAATGAAAAGGTCTAGACATCCAGCTCGGCACCCCAAGGTTTTACCCCCGTAGCACAAAAATAAAATAAGACTAAAAATACAACATATCAGAAATTTTATCGCTATTTGCTTTAGAAGAGTTGAAAAGTCTATGTTAAATAATTGGAACTTCTATCCAAGAATCATCCCTGAAAAGTAAAATAAACCTGAAGAAATGACAAGAAAGACATTTGAAAAACAAATCAATGACGTGGAAAACAAAAAGTAATAGAGAAAATTAGTGAAAGAAAGTGGATTATTCGCAGCATTGCCAGACAGCATGCAAGATCGATGTAGAAAAAAAAAAAGGGAGAAGCCACAGGTGGCCAGTATTAAAAGTGAAATTAAAGGTATCCTTGTGGACTCATAGGTATTAACAGAATGGTAAGAGAATACTGTGAATGACCCTACATATGTAAATTCAACAGCTTTGAGAAAGTGGACAGTTTATGGAAAAGCACAACTACCAAAACTACTCAATATGAAATAGTTTTAGTCTACTATACTACTTAGAAAATTGAATTTGTAATTTTACACCCCTCCCAAAATCTCTAGGCTCACATTGTATTATTTTGGAATTATATCAACTAATAGTCAGTAGTGCATAGTCTCTTCCAGAAAGCAAAAGGTGTTACTCCCAGTATGTTTTATGAAGACAGTATTTACCCGATACCCATCAAAAGACAGTATGGACAAAACTATAGAGAACTATCCCCGATAAATAGATCCAGAAATAGATAACAAAATACCACCAAGTAAAATTTAGTGGTATTTGAATGGAATTTTCAAGAGGAATGCGTCGCAGGGACGCTAAACTCTTTCGGGGTTTGAAAATCAGTGTAGAGAAAATATGATTGTATTAATTGCTGCAGAAAAGCCTCTGATGAAACTCAGTACTTATTTGTGATTTTTAAAAACCTCAGATTTCAGAAAATTGGAGAAGTTTTTCATCTTGATCATGAACATCTACAAAAATTTGACAGCAAATAGGAGACAGTTTTTCCTTTGTGATTGGGAAGAAAGCAAAGATTTCTGTTATCTCTCAGGAGTATGGTATAATTAGTAGCTAGTACAATTAACCATCAGCTAGTACAATTAACCAAGGGAAAGCAAAGACAAGATCATAGCACTGGACCACAGTTGTGAATACCTAGGCTCTCTCCTATTTGATACAGTTGCCACAGTTTGTCAGTAATTATCTCAAAATGCTTAATTGGGAAATACACAAAGCTAGGGTGGGTGGAACATAATATAATCACAGCACCGTAAGAAGTTGAGGCTGAAAGATCTCAAATGTGAGATCTGGGTAACCCAGTGACTTAGCAAGACCCTCCCTTAAAACCAAATAGAAAACAGCACCCTTTTAAAAACATACAGTGCTGCCCTGTGTGGTGGCACATGCACTTTGGGAAGCTGAGGCAGAAGGATCCAGTGTGAACTCCCTAGTGAGATCCTGCCTCAAAAAAAGAAAAAAAATACGTGTGTGTTTACTTTTATTTCATAAGATAGAGACTGCACATGGAAAGGAGAACTAAGAAAAACAACACCTACGGCCTGCTGTAGAATTGTTAACTTGGCACATGACCGTTTTTCATTATGCAGTTGTATTGCAGTAAGTGACATTATAGCCACGTGTCAGCAGCCCTCTCAGTGGTTCAATGTATTTAAGCTCTGGTAATATACACTTGTGTCCTCTACCTGTCCACATTACTGAAGCCCACTGCCTTAGTGGGAAGTTAATTTTCATTTAGAACAGGAACAATGAAAATGACTCTTCTTCTGAGTATTGATTAGCGACAATTATAGATAAGGTCATTCCAGGGAACAGTGAGAGTACCTGCCATATCATTGTGAGAAAATAGACTTTACCAGGGTCCTTAGTTGGCTGGTGATGCCAACACTGTGTGGCAGGACTAGTCGTTTGCCATCTTACAGGAGAGACCAGAGTGACTAAGACTGAAGTAATGATAACTGAAGGAAATGCCAAATATAGTTAGAAGTTAATGAAGATGATTTCTTGCAAAACAAATAGCAATTGTGCTTCTTTTTCTTTAGAAACATTCAGCTATAGGTTGTATCTGTAAGCCCATGGATGTATTGAAAATAATGTTCAAAGGTCATAGTGTTGCTAGATTTTTCATTGTTATTTATAATTATTATTTTCTAATAATTATTTCACACTATGAGAAATGAAAAGTAAATAATAATAATATTATAAACATTAGGAAAGCATAAATTAAGATTTATAACATTTTAATATGTCTAAAACTGTCAACATTTATAATTAATTACTAGATATGATCATTTTTATCTTGACCATAGCTTCAGTTCCTGGATTCTTTAGAGAGCCCCAAACCCCAAACCTTAAACCTAGCCCATGACTTAAAAATACTAATGTTCTCTGTATTTATGTACGTGTTTATTGCAGTATGGACCGATATTTACAGTCTTTGCCATGGGAAAGCGGATGACCTTTGTTACCGAAGAAGAAGGAATTGATGTGTTTCTAAAAGCCAAAGAAGTAAATTTTGAACTAGCAGTACAACATCTCGTCTACCGTACAGGTAAAGAAGAGTTTCAGATACTCATTTAAAGTAAAACATTGGAACCCAAAGGTAGTTTCAGGTAAAAATTATATCTGCAGTCCATCAAGAATAAATTGATGAGAGCTTATTATTTTATTCTTTTTCATTTTTTATTCCAATACCAGGGATTAAGGCCGCACCTTTTACACTGAGCTACATTTCCATCTTTTCAAAAGTTTCTTTATTTTGAAGTAGGGTCTTGCAACGTTTCTGAGGCTGGACTTGAACTTAGGGTTCTCCTGCCTCAGCCTCCCCAGAGCCCTGGGATTACAGGTGTGCACTTTTTTATTCTGGAAAGTATGGGAGGATTGAAAAACCGAGTACTGACAGCAGAACACACTTAGATTTCAAGTAGACATGTGGACGAGATGGGATTACCTCACCAAGAGATATTTTTTAAGAGAATATTTGAAATCTGTAGCATGTTACAGCACCCACAGTGCTGCAGTCCTTGTTCTGTTGTGTCGACAGGGTACAGCTCATGGCTTGATTCTCTTTTGTGACTCTGATTCCTGCAAGTCCAGTTCCCCAGTTTGGACAACTCAGTAGTGTGGCTTTGTCTCAGCAGACACTACTGAGCATGATCCCAGTCCTTGTGGGGTTTCCCGACATCTCCGCAGAGGGCTGGTGAGATAAGCCAGGCCTTGACTTGCCTGTCACCAGTCCTCCCTCTAATATAGGGACTGCTGGTGGCACTGTGAGTGCCACATGTGTGTCTGGCTTCTCCCCTTCCCAGGCTGGCGTGTGTGAGCTGAAACCAGTGCCCTCTGCAGGTGCAGCTGACTTCCCTCTGTCTTCACACTTGGCTCCTACACTCTGTGGCTTCTTTCTCTCCCTCCTTTTTTTCTTCTTAGCCTCCTGGGTTCTTTTTCATGTAGTTTCTCAGGGATTTCTTGCCAATGAAACAAAACACTTTCTTCTCACATCCATCAGTGATTAATACCACAATTATTTTTTCTTCTTGTTTACATGCAGATCTCAACATGTTGATTAAATTCTCTCAGGGGCCTTCCATATTTAAATATGTCTGTTTAACAGATGAGATGTGTGATCCTGAGCTCTGGGACTGGCTTCTCATCCCTCCCCATGTCCTGCCACTGCAGAGAAGATTCCAACATGTGTTCATTGATCTGTATAGCATTAATACACAGAATCTACACATAATAGAAAGAGGAATAGAAATTAAAAATTAGTTTTTGGAAAAGTGCTATCAAAGACAATAAAACAAGATAAAAGAAATTAGTTAAAAAAGTAACCTTATACTCCCACCACCCCATTCTAATCCCATTTATATAGTGGAGAGAACATGAATATTAAAATAAAGGAAGTGGTGGGGTTGGAGTTACTCATGGCTAGGAAAGGCTTGTCGGTGGAAGTAATATGCAAGAAGCACCTGGAGGAATAAATAGAAATCAGCAGGGGCCATTTGGGCTGATGGGGGTGAGGTATGAGATGCGGCCTCCAGTGATAAAGGGAGAATGTTTTGAGCATCCAGAATAGCTTCTGAAAATACTGGAGAATGTGCAACTATGTATTTTCGATAGACCTGGAACATGGATTTGGAGGAGGAAGGGGCCAGCAGTACTGACACTATAAATGATCCATTTATACATCATCCCATAAAGCAGATCACCTTCTAGACTTTAGTAGCTCCCAAAGTAGGTTGAATCTTTGTCTGCTTTATTTTCAGGAGGTGATTTTATGTACTGTGAAGATCTTGGGAAAGATCCTTCCTGATCCAGTGAGGCTAGCCATATAATGAACACTTATAGGGGCTATGACTTATTTTGAAAATAGTTTTCTTTGTTTATAGCATCAATTCCAAAGAATATCTTCCTAACACTGCATGAAAAGATGTATATTATAATGAAAGGGAAAATGGGAACTTTCAACATGGATCAGTTCACAGGGTGCCTGAATGAAGAATTCAACGAACAACTGGAAGATTTAGGCCCCCATGGGACAGTGGACCTGATGGGTTTAGTGAGGTAATTTGATGCTTTCGTATCACTTAACCTTTGATCTTCAAATAAAAAAGAAACTATCAGGCCAGGGATTGAGCTCAGTGGTTCTGGCACCTGCCTTGCAAGCACAAGGCCCCACATTCTATCCCCAGTAACCACATACAACAGTGCCGGACATAGTGGCTTATGCCTGTAATCCCAGTGCTCAGCAAGTAGAGGCAAGAGGATTGCTGAGTTCGAGGCTGAGTTCAGGACCAGCCTGAACTACAAATCTAGACCGTGTCTCAAAGGAAACTAGCACACCGGGCTTCACTACTTTGCAGATTAATGGAGTCTACTAACAAGGTTATTAAATGATTTCTCTAAATCTTTTAAATTCAAATTAACAAGCAGTTTCACTTCTGTTTCATGGAATGCAAATAAGTCAGTGCAGTCATTTCTATAGAGTACATCTATGTTGTCTCCCTTAGTCCTGCCCATGACCATCTCTGTTCTGAATGGATTTATCTTACCTACATCACCACCCACCTACCATCCAATCTGCAATCTGTAGGATGGAGAGAGATGGTGGGGCAGGGAGAGAATGGAATCATTATGTGATCACAGAGGTCCACAGAGGAGAGCTGAGGCCCAGTCCCAGTGGGCCACAGACTGAGTCCCTGGGCTGTCTCGGCAGGAAAGTCCCAAGAGATGGGAGAGCTATGGAGGGAGTGGGAAAGAGGAGCTATGTCCCGAAGCTTTCTGGAGAAGTTAAAGGCGGAGAATGAGAACCTGAGAAAAACTCTCCATGAGCGTAAAGCGATCTGGAGAAGTATCACCAGACCACCTTTCTACGCTTCCCCCCCGCAACTCTGAAATGCAGAAGGCCGGTTCAGCAGCTAAGATTTGAAGCTGAATATTGACTAATGGGGTGTTAGAGGTGATGTTTGGGAGCAAAGCAGAAATAACTGAACCAATCTAAAATCTGCCAAAGCGTGTCCAATATCTGTAAGAGAAGCAAGCTAGTCCCTGGGTAGTTTTGATATTTTGGGAGAAGGAGAATCTGGAGGAATGTAAATATTTTCTGTGCTATCTTTGATATCAAAGTTCTTTTTGAGTATTGACTATTCTGAAAAGTCTTTGATACTTAAGTATGCCACAGTGATGACTTCATTCACGTACAGTAAAAAATACCGATAAATACTATATTTCTGTATGACTAGTTTGAATATGTGGGGCCCTATGAGAAGAGGAATCCGATGACTAAAGCTGCCTTCGCTTCTCTTCTTGTTTATCGTTTGCTGCCCCCTGCAGCTGTGGGCCATCACCTTAGCTGTCGTTAGTATTTTCTACATGAGTGCTCATTGGAACTTATGGAGTCAGCTCATTTCTGTTTATTTTCATATTTGTCAGCATATGACAAGCAAGCATATGCTTGCTTAGAAAGGATTTTTAAATCTTCAGGTAAATAAGACCACAACTTAATTTTTCCCTTAACTGTTTGATCACAGTTAGAAAATATTAAGAACCCTTGAGCCGGGCTTTTCCCCAAAGAGTCAGCCCCCCGTTACCTGCCCGCAGCTGGTCACTCTGGCCTGCTACCTCTCTGTGTCTTGCAGCTTCTCCTTTGGCCATGTTGTCTGAGCTGCTGTGTATGTCTGTCCCCATAGGCGCCTCCTTTATCCGGTCACGGTGAATGTGCTTTTTAAGAAAGGCCTGTTTCTGTCATACAAGAGGAAAATCGAGGACTTGTACGAGCACTTTCAAATTTACGATGAGGGTTTTGAGTACGGATCCCAGATGCCGGAGTGGCTGCTAAGGTAGGGTTGTGTCTGTCACTGATCCGCTGGTCCCACCCCTCAGCAGTCTGTGCGCTGCTTAGCTCCCTCGAACGAGGATGGCCACGAGCTCACGCAGGAGAGAAGCGATTCCCTCCACCTTTGTGATTTTGGTGCCCGGATGGAAACTGGAGAGAGACGTGCTTCCTCCTGTTGTTTCTCATGAACCACATGAGAGAAAGTGAAGCAGGGGCGAGAACTTACTCCAGGCCTTCTCCCTGTCCACAGCTGGCACAGCTGGGTCCTGCTCGGTCATCAGGGTGAGGACCCAGCCCATGATCTCTGAGGCAAACGCAGGTGTATTTCCACAGCTGGCTCTGTGAAGGCTTGTGAGATGGTTCAGATAACAGCATGGTGTGTTCATCTCTTGGAGGCTGCTTTATGAGTCAGCCCATTCAGATTGGGTGACTGACAAACAGTAGAAATCTGAGTCTTGATGGTGCAGGTCAGAAGCCTGGGCTTGCACTGTGGGGGCCTGTCTGTCTTCCCAGCTGCCCACGGAGGGCTTTCCTGTGCATCCCCACAAGGGCTTAGGGCACCTGCTGGGCTCATCTACAGAGCCCTCTGGACTTTGCAGAGCAATGGAACCATGTATGTCCGCGGGTCCCGGGTCCCTTGTGCCAGCGCCTTTTCCTAGGGCCCCAGTCTCTGTGAGGGCTTCGTGCTTACCCATCAATACTGCCTGCAGACCCTCTCCTAGTACTTACCACGGAGAGTACAGGTTCAGCTTGTCGTCAGCAGTGGCCACTGCTCAGAGAGGATTGAAAGCCGGGAGCTCCTCTACCCGGCCTCGTGCAGCAGCTGGTGTGTGTGCTGGGTTTGCATGCTTCTCAGAGGACAGCAGCCACAGCAGGAGGAAACTGAGCCAGTCAGTGTCGCCTGTGTTTGTACTCAGCCCACTCCTCTAGGAATCCAAACATTTATCCTCAGAAGACACTCGTATGTGGTGGCCCCGACCCCTCAACTGTCCCTTCGGACTGAGTTCAGAAGGAAGACCTCTAGAAAATTCTGCCTGAAAATGAAGACAAGATGTAGGGGGAGAATTCTAAGTGCACAGACTCCCCCTTGGGCCTGACTTATTCTTCCCAACACACTTCCCATTTAACTTCTGCACACTCTTTTATTTTCTCACACAGAAACTGGTCCAGATCCAAAAGGTGGCTCCTGGCACTGTTTGAGGAAAGCCTGCCAGATATCAAAGCGTCCAAACCCAAAAAGGACGGCTCTGTGGTGAGTGCCCCTCGGCATCTTTGCTGAAGTGTACCTGAAGACAGTAATGAAGTGTGGCAGTTAGAAGGAGAGTTTGCTGAGGACGGAGCCTGACCGGATGCCGTCATGCAGCCCTGCTCGCACATGGTCGTTTGTTCCTGGCAGTGCTGCCCCAGGCTGTGCAGCTGCCACCGCGTCTTCAGCACCCTGTACTTTGCTCCGAGTGAACAGAAGATGCATGATCTCTCGTTTGTATTTGTCTGACCTAGGCCACAGTGTAACCATATTTTTTTTTTTTTTGAGACAGGGTCTCACTTTGTAGTTCAGGCTGGCCCTGAGCTCAGCCTCAAACTCACATCACAGCAATCCTCCTGCCTCTGCCTCCCGAGTGCTGGGATTATAGGCGTGAGCCACCACACCTGGCACTGTGGTATGTGGTTCTGATTGCTGCTGAGTGTGAGTCTCCACGCCCAGTATTGTATGCGGTTACTGGGGATTGAACCCGGGCCCTTGCACTTGCAAGACAGGTGCCAGAACCACTGAGCTAAATCCCCAGCCCCGTATCTTATTTTATTTTATTTTATTTTTACACAGACGTTAGTACAGGCAGTGCTGGATGTGGTGGAGAAGGAAGCGGATGGCTACAGTACGAACTACGCGCTCCTGGTGCTGTGGGCCTCTCTGTCCAATGCTGTCCCTGTGAGTACACGGTGCAGTGTCTACCATGGTCTCTTGTGTTTTCTTTATCCCCCCCACCCTGTACTTATTGTGGAAAGAGAAACTCAGTTGTAAGATGAAAAGCAGTGTCTGCCCAGGGCACATGGGAGTCAGGGCAGCGCCAGGCAGGGAGGCACTGGCCCTGGTCCCCAGCCACTCTGTCCTGTGGAGGGAGACTTCCCCATGAGGGCAAAGTGCCCTGCAGTGGTGCCATACATCAGTAAGCTCAGCGCCCTCTGGTCAGTGAAGAAGTAGCGGAGCAGACATCTTGAGACAGAGTCGCGTTAACGGCCAGACATCCAGCTAGGGCTGTGGAGTGTCACAGTGGCAACTTAGGTTCTCCATGACTGATAACAAGAGAACCGACACAAAGCTGCCATTGTAGGCCTGGGACCCGGGACCCGGGACCCGCGGACATACATGGTTCCATTGCTCTGCAAAGTCCAGAGGGCTCTGTAGATAAGCCCAGCAGGTGCCCAGTGCCCATGAGCTGCCCCTCCTATGTGTGCCCCACCCCCATCACCAGGCCTCGGTCCTGACTTCCCCAGAGAGGGGCTGATGACACTGGCATTTGCTGTGTATCTAAAGACAGCAGAGGCTTCTAACAACTTCCTTTCCTTTTTCTCTCTTCCTCTCCCTTCTCTCTCCCCTGTTCTCCTTTGCTGTTCCAGTACTGGGGCTTTCACAGTGACCACACCATCAACCTTTTTTTTTTTTTTTTTGCGACAAAGTCTCACTCAGTTGCCCAGCCTGACTCAAACTTGCAACCCTCCTGCCTCAGCCTCCCGGAGTGCTAGGGTCACAGGCATGTACCACTAAGCCTGGCCAAATCCAGTTGTTTTTCAAGCTACCCTCAGCTAGGTTAGAACCACAAGATGTATTGCCTCTTCTGTTCCATCCACACCGGTTTGCTGGGTCAGAAGGCTCTCACCTCAGCTTCAGCTGCTCCCTCTGTCATGTGAAATGAAAGGGTAACCTTTGATGTATTTGTTATCTACTAAGCAAGAACATTCACTCTATCTCTAATGATACTTGTGGACTTTTTTCCCTTTTTTTTCTAACAAGGAAAATGTTTTTAGAATTACATATTTCTTGTTCCCCTTTCTAGAGACCTGATACCTTAGTTTCCTGTAACCTGTTGTGAAATTTATTAGGTAAAGAGCAGAGTAGCAGTCCTGGCCTCTCTTCTCCAACATGTGTCACCCGTGAGACTATAAATTTCCCTTGGAGTGGACAAAAGCAAGTAGTCTCATCCCTTCCCTGCTTTCTCTTCCTCTAAGCCAATCCTCTGATCTTTCCTGCAGTAGTTTTCTGGGAAACTGATTAAGCTGTGGCAAAACTGCAAAGCAAAACAATTCCCAGAACAGCAGCCAAACACCCGCTCCCTTCGAAGATTAATTTCCAAGATTTCATCAGGAAGGTCCCCAGCAGGGACACACCACACAGAGCCACTGAGCCGATTTAGAGGAAGTCGGGGCTTTGACTTCGCTCCAGGCACCAGGCTGAAAAGACTGAAACCCTTCGTCTCAGAACACAAGTGTCTGATGGCGAGCGAGAGTCTGCCTTGCTGAGGGGCCCAGCGTGTGCAGGACCTCACGAAGGCTTTCAAACGCATGCAAAGCCAGTTCCCAGCACTGGGTAGCAACGTGCCAGTTGTGCGACCCCTCCCTGCCTCAGCATCCCCATGTGAGAGGTGAGATGGATGCCACCGGCAGCAGAGCTGGCTCTGGGCACTGCATTGGGCGAGATGGCAGGTGGCCATCAGCGCCTGGCACACCCTGGTACTCAGGGCGTGCTCCTCCTCTTCCCTCACAACACTCGCTGCCCTGGTTTCCGGCACAGTGCCTCTCAGCGCACCATGAACCATGATTCAAGATGCCCTGGCCTCCCCTTGCCTGGTGCTCAGGGCTCAGGATGCAAGTGGCGTCCCTGTCCTGGCTTTTGTGTCCCCCCCCCTGCTGCCGAGGGAGCAGCTGACGCCCTGCCAGGGGCACAGCCTGGCCTCAGGGAGGTCCAGGTGGCATCCTTACCTCTCCTTTGTCATGTGCCTCAGGCCTTGGGGCTCAGAGCCACGGCTTCCTGTGGGCTCAGTCCTGTTCCCAGAAATCCCCACAGCCTCAGGGTGCTTTGATAGACTGTCCCCAAACAGTAATCGTCATCTAGGGAGTTATTTCTATGAGAATGAACTTCCTAGAACCCATTTCTCCAGCCAGTGTTGACGCTGGCATTTTACCCTGAGATACACTTCCTCTCTGAAGTTCTCTCCCAGGACCCGAACTCAGAACATCTTCCACTTCATGCTGCCTTGGCTCCCACAGCAGTTTGCCCATTGCACAGTGTGTGTGTGTGTGTGTGTGTGTGTGTGTGTGTGTCACATCCCCAGCCACAGGGCCAAGCTCTGGGGGCCAAAGTTCCTTTATCCATGTTTGAGTTGACCACAATGGGTGCAGACCTGCGTCTGTGTTTCTTTTGAAAATATCAGTACGTGCCAAATTTCGGGGAGTCTCCAAACCCACAGACAAATGCACACAACTCTGCACTCTTCTTCTGCAAAATTTTGCATCACTTTGTGTAACTTTGTGCTATCACTAGGATTTTTCTCTCAATACCGAAGCTCACTCCTCAAATGAGATAAGTTAAATATGAGATTGTTGTTAGTTAAATCTAGTAATTTAGTCCTGGAGAAAGGCCGGCACAAGGAGACCGGGAAGTGAGCCCATCCCGGCTTCTGCGTCGGTGCAGGGGGACATGATAATGCAGTGACCCTTTCCAAGGAGACAGCGCCTGATTCACCTGGGCACTTTGTGTGAGCCCTCCGCCTGCAGTTTGATGCCGCCAGGCACTTTCCTCTGCACAGCTGCTCTTCCCCTTGCCACCACAAGAGGGAGCATTGGGATCACGTCAAGGTACAGAACACAGTGTCCGCTCCCAGAACAGACAGGAGGAAGCCAAAAGAATTTGGTTACACAAAACAACACCTGACTCATCTCAGGACTCATTTTGAAATGCATGTTTATAGAAAAAAAAATGGAGGGAAAAATTTCCCCTCTCTTCTTTTAATGACTTTATCCAGGTTTCCTCTTTGGAAACCTCAGAAGCAAGTCCAGCCACCCAGTAGGAAGTTATGTTTAAGAAGTAGAGCAGCATCATGCTCTCTGTAGGGGAGAGATGGGATCGTCTGCCAGGTCTAGGAGAATGGCCACACACGCGGACCTGGAGCATTCAGTGGGCCGGGTGTGAGTGACTCACGCATCTCTGAGGGCACACGCATAATTCAGCCTATGGAATTGCAAGAAATTACTGGGCTTATTTACAATACTCATGTTTCATATGCAGGAAGTAATATTTACTGATTCATGTGTATTGAATCCATAGTCTTTCCAATGAGCTATATCTGTAGTTTCAAACCCTCCACACATTTTTTTTTTTTTTTTTTTTACTATTTTTGAGATTAATGTCTGGCTAACTTACCTAGCCTGGGCTTGAACTTGCCATCCTCTTGCCCCAGCCTCCCAGAGTGCTAGGATGACAGGTATGCATCACTGCACCTGGCTGAGATTCATATTCTTAAATATCAGAGTTTGTTGTTTCCAAATATGTAGTATATGCTTATGTAGTGTTTTAAAAAGCCTCTCTCTTCTATTTTACATAGCTTAATAAACAAACAATATAATTAAACTATAATAGCAGAATGAAATTATAAATTTGATCTCTTAGAGATAGAACATCTTTCAGTCATAAAATCTAATCGTCTTCAGAGCTGCTCTTGAGTAGTGTACTTTTGAGCTTAAACATTGCCATTGATTCTTATATATTTATGGCTAATATCAATTTTGCTTTTGATTCCTGTCAAAGACATTTGTCATTTTGATGTTGATTTTCTCTTTAGATTACCTTTTGGACACTTGGATTCATCCTGTCCCATCCCGACATCTACAAGGCCATTGTGGAAGGGATCTCTTCTGTGCTGGGCCGAGCAGGTACTGAACCCAAGTTACGGTAAGGCACCGGAGACACATCCAAGAACCTGTGCTCTGCTGGCACATGCTGTGCAGGGTGCACCCTAAGTGTTCCCAAGGGCTAGTGTTTTAATGTTTTTGTCCACAAGGTGGCACTGTTTGCAGGTGGTGGAGCCTTTATTGGCAGATCCTTGGTCCCTGAGAGCCAGCGTCTGGGAGACTGATGAGGCCTGGTCTCTTCCCCTTCCTGTTCTACTTCTCACCCTAGGGTGAGCAGTTTGTTCTGCTACACGTTCCACCATCATCCTCTGCGTCCCCTCTGCTCAGTCTTTAGCTGAAAACCCAATATTGGGAACATAAATGTGTGTATGTGTTTATTAGTTAATGAGCACAGATATATGCACAGGCACAAAAAAAATGTTCATGAATTGTCTCAGATACTTTATTATAGTGACAGAAAATTGGCTAACGTAATCCCAAAGCTAAATACCTGTGCTTTCACAGAAATTTAACATAATTCAAAGTTGAACATAATTTGTTCAGTGCATAAACCTAAACCCTAGAAACCAGGTAAAATTAGAGAATTGCATGATGGTTAAATTCTTGAGAGGTTCTCTGGTCCAATGTCCTTATCTTCTAACTGATGAAGTAGGAGCAGGGGAGACAATGACTTGCCTAAGTTTCCTCCAGGATCCTGACCCTTTGCCTCAGCTGGCGTGCAAGGCCACAGTTCTGGAATTCAGGCTTTTCCTAGTGTAAAATAGCACAATGAGTGTATCTCACAGCAGCACCAGGGCGGGTGGAGATCAGGGAAAGTTCACCACCAAGTCGTTATTTAAAAAAAAAAAATCACTTGTGGTTGTTGAGACGAGAGAATTTAGGGACTGCGGGTAGGCGTTGTTGTGCTGAAATTTTCAGTTGAGATTTATCATCCATTAAAACAAGCGTAAAAAGCCCAAGAAGAGAGCTCAGCCGTCTGCCTATGTGCAGAAGCCAGTGCTTTAGAAAGTCTTCACCTGTCAGATCACATGCGCAACGATAAAACAGGGACTTGGTTTTCTTGGATCAGTCTGTACAAGTGCCAGACGTCTGAGGCCACAGACAGCTGTGTGTCCTGTGAGAGCTGCAGGCCCTTCCATCCTGCCCAGATCTGCAGGCTTGGAGGAGGTGACTCCGAGGCAACTTTTCATGCAGGCAGGCTCCTGTGCAGTGCTAGAGTGCTGCTGAATTCATTCTCGATATGTTTTCAGGCATTTGGACTATCTATTTTCCTCTTCAGAAATCATTGACATCAGTGGTCTTAAAGTTGAGCCAACATCACCCTAAGTACCATAAGCCAAAAATTCAGACTGAGCACACAGACTTCATACCAATGAGTGTTTCTGGCCCGAGATTTAGTCCACCTTTTGTCTATCTACTATTGTCCATTTGCTGCCTTTAGGCAGTGTCCTGGCCCCTACATCTATTCTTCATTGGGAAGCAGGCTGTATTTTATCTTTTAATCAGGAGAGAAGCTGAACATCTGTCAACGTAGAGAATAATACTGTGAATAAGGTGAGGCATCCTTTTCTAAGAGGACCATCTCACACGGTCACTTGGCTCAGTGGCACTGGACTTCTTTTCGAGAGACAGAATGGAACTGGAGTATTTGTGCATGTGTGGGTGGGTGGGGTGGCCACTGTGTCCCTGTCTCCAGCTGCACCGGGTGTCCTCGTCCCCAGCCTCCCAGCCTGTCCTACCATTACATCTTTCAGACTCTGTCTGCCATGAATGTTCTGCTGAAGCCGCCAGCAAATTCTGCTTCTAAAAGGTTGATGCTTAGGACTTGCGTTCGGAACGTGTGTCTCTGAATTTAACGTTACTTCCTGAATCCTTCGGATCTCAGGAAAAAGTTTCAAGAACGGGAGCTAGAAGCTCCAAAGTGCCTGTAGTACTTGGAAGAAGCTGGTGCTCTGGTGGAGTCTGGGAATGTGGCTGGCAGGCCCCTACTGTAGTCCCCGAGCCCTGGTGCCATCTTGGTGTCCGGGCTCGTCCTCTGCTTCCCCCAGGCTGTGTTCACAGCTCCATGAACTGCTTCCCTGGTCATTTGTATCTCACACTTCTTGCTCTTCACCGAACTGCTGTTCCTCTTGCATAAAGAAATCAAGTTCCAACAAGAGCTATGTGGAGGAAACTATAACATTTTCTAAAAATAAGTTTTAAGTTATCCTTTAAAAACCCTAGGTAAAGAATAAGGCATATTACCTCCTTGAGTAGGAAAATTCAATATCATGAAAGTGTCAGCCCTTGGTAAAGTGCTATGCATTTAATTAACTATAATTAGAATTCTAAGGGGTGTAATTCCCTAAATGACTTTAAACTTTACACAGAAGAATAACTGTGATATAAATAAAAAACTATCAGGTGCATAAATTAGTAAGGCCATCTTGTAGCAAGCTATTAGAGCTTATCATAAAACTACTGTAACAATAAGATCTCAAGAATACTGGCTCAGAAAACACAGCGGAGTCACGTGGCCTTTGTTCACTTTCACCAACAAAAAATCAGATTCATTAACAGTAACTTTCAAAAAGAAAAAAAGAAAAATTTAGGAGAAACGTTATGTGTCTCGAGTCCTCGAGGTGAAAGGTGCCAGGTGGTGCACGCTGGCCGGGAGTGGACTCACAGGGTTAGCAGGGTCCACAGGGCAGGGTTGACCTGCTGCGCTGGTCCAGCCACTGCTGCTTCCCCTCCTCATGTTCCCCTTACCCCACTCCTCCTCAGATTTGCCTGGGCTAAGAGTTCATGTTATTCCCATAGACATTCTGTCCCACAGATATCTATCATAATGCACAAGTACAATGACAGAATAAGGGGAAAGCAAGTTATGTATATAGTCTTCTCCATATAGGAAATACGGAGGCCAGGTAGCCTAGAATTCTGATTTCTGTGTTGCATTTTGAAAGGGTCTCCCCATGGGTCTGAAGCTATCTGACCCTCCCAACTTATCCTCATTGTGGGGCCTCAGGAGTGGTGTCTTCCTGTGTTTCTTTCCTTCATATTCGGGAAGTTTCTGAGCACTGCCCTAAAGGAGTTCATTCTGCTCTTTCTCCACTTAATTGTCCTTTCTCCACTATTAGGAAAAATCATTTTTACTCTGTAATTAGGTGCCAATAAATCCCTATTATATGTCCCCAGATGGCATAAATCCAGAGTTGCCCCCACTATGTGCAGAGGACGTGGGGGTTCACTGATATCCCCAGATCTGGCCCTGTGGCTTTTGCTCCCTGAGGAGGCCCTGCCAGACTCAGCCATCCCCGGGAAAGCCAGATCCCTCCTACTGTGTCCATGGTGAGCTCTCCGGGCTTGACCTGGCTCCTTGACCTCTCATGATGTCATTGTCTGTTCTCCTCCCGTCCTTCCTATCTCTGCTTCTCAGTGCCAGCATCTTCCCACCATCCCTTAGAGAAGAGGGAAATGACTGGCTTGGAGAAGGGAGAGATCGGCATCTTTGAGGTCTCCTTTCCAGTTACCGGAGATCAGTTTCACAGTGTTCCTTTAAAAATTAAAACAAAAATGTCAAGAGTTTTGTTGCTTTACCCAGAGGAGATGGCAAGTAAATCTTTGTCTCACTGAAAGTCCCACAAATCTCTTACCAGCCCTTTCTTCCTCCCTGTACATGACTACAGTGGGATCTTTTGACACGTGAAGCCTGTTGTGAATAGATAATCTAATTCAAGACATCTGTATCCACTGCTGTTCTCCCTGTGTGAGACACGCTCATCTTTTCCAGTGGAAATGGCTTTCTTCTGAGAAGAAAACAGCTGTTCTGTAACTATGAAAGAGTATTTCTGAAACAGATATACTTTAAAATGGACTTCTTGAACATTGCTTACATTGTTTTGTAAATTCCCAAGATAAAAATAGAAAGATAAAATTTTTTTTCTCTGCCTCTGGAATACTAAAAATTCTTATTTACTGTTTCTGTCTTCTTTTGTTTCTCTTCTCTACAAACTGAATGTTTTAGAGGTTATCTTGAGCTCCCGGGTTGAGAAAATACGCCAGAAAACTAGATAGCTTCTCACCTTTGTCCTGTGACACACTTGAGTCCTTTCTTCATTGTTTTTCTTTGGAAGTCATAGAAATACTGTGTTTTTCAAAGGTACCACACAGTTTTTGAAAGGAGAGCCTAAAATAAGCACTTTCTTTTATTTGATTTTATTTTTAAAGCAATTGTGATCATAAACTTTCGAAAGCAGATCTCCCAGCCTCATTATGTAGCGATCGTTGCTGAGGGTCAGTCACCTCATTGGAGCGCTTGCTTTGCAGAGGCTGGCCGCGCACGTTTTCACCTGGGCTCCTCTGGCCCTCGTGTGTACTGTGGCCGTCTGCACACACACAAGCAGGCTACGCTGTGAATATGAAGAGAGGACCTCACAGCACTGACTGCAAGCAGGCAGCCTGTGATTGTTCAAAAGTAGAGAGCGGAGGGCTGTGGGAGCACGCTTATCAGATGCCAGAGGGATTTCTCGTTTGCCTTTCGTGGTCTCCCCACTTCCCTCCCCGTGGTGTAGGTGGCTCCCGTTCTGCGCCTGCCTCTGTGGCCGGCTCCGGAAAGGTCTGATGACTCACCGAAGGTCTTCCATCCCCTGCTTCTCTGTCACAGCGTGGGTTGTTTCCCCAAAGTTATTAGTTAAGTCCTTGTAGCATATTATTCTAGGACTATAGAAATAATTTTACATGTTTTTATATAATTATCCTGTAGGTTTCTCTGTATATAAGAAAAAAGTTTGAATTATTAAAAGAGCAAAAGAGACATCTGTCAAAAGCCTTCCTTTGGTGGTTTTATGATTCTTAAAAGATCCAAGAAATTATGTTTTCATGATTAATTTTGGAATGTGTTCATTTTCTTTCTTCCTGGTGACGTCTATCCATCCTGCCAGATGTGGCTGAGATTCCAGCCCAGGCAAGAGGGTGAAGGGAAGGATCCAGTGACACAAGGGCCCTTCGCCCGCGGATGATGTTGATGTCCCAGTATGTGCACCTGTGTGCGCAGTGCTCCACGACAGTGGCTGTATCTGTCTCTTTCCTTGCCCCTGTAGGGGAGCAGCGCGCATCTTAGCAAATCCAGGCCTTCATTGGAGCCAACCTAGGCTTGAAGGCTGCCTGACCCCAGGATCCCATCTCCTTGGACACACGAACCTCTCCGAAGTCATGTTGGCTGGCTGGGGCTCCTGAGGAATGAGTGAAAGGGTCCCAGATGTCAATGAGACTCGATGGCCTTGTTCTATTCCTCGCTCCCACGGCATCCAGTGGGCCCGCACATAACAAGGGTGTAGCAAATGGATGTTACAGGAGTCAGTGACTGAGTAGCAGAGTCTCAGGCTTACGCAGCCTTGACAAACGTAATTGCTAGTTGCTGTGTTACACCGTTGTGACTACAGAGTCTCAGAACGACACATAATATTTCAGACACTTCTTTTGCTGTTTCCGAATGTAAATGAATCAACCTTCTATTTGACTTCAAACAGCCTGAGATTGGGTTTTAATGCATTATGCCAATAGTTAAGCAGATGGTTTCTAAATTTAACCCCAAATCACCCGCAGTAGCTTTCTTGGTCGCCTCTCCCCGTGACCCTTCTGATGACTACCTTGGCATTCCGCCAAGTGGCACCTTCTAATTTTAGGTCACTGAGCAGGAAGAACCGACCACAGATGTGCATCGCAATATGCACTGTGTGGGAGCAGCCACTTGTAAGTGTGCTGCCCACAGAGCCCTTCTGTCCTAAAGACGCTTGAAAACAGCATCTTCCCGGTCTTCTCTCCATTTCCGGAACACTTCACTGTTTGTCCCACATCACACAGGGATTAAGAAGCTCAAGATATTTGATCAAAACATTTATTTTTTGGGCTGAGGATATAGCTCAGTGGTTCCGGCGCCTGTCTTGCAAGCGCAAGGGCCTGGGGTTCAATCCCCAGTATCCACATAACAATACCTGGCATGGAGACTCATGCCCAGCAGCAATCAGTACCACATACCACAGTGCCGAGCGTGGTGGCTCACACCTGTAATCCCAGCACTCGGGAGGCAGAGGCAGGAGGATTGCTGTAATGTGAGTTCGAGGCTGAGCTCAGGGCCAGCCTGAACTACACAGCGATACCCTGTCTCAAAAAAAAAAAAAAAAAAATTTATTTTTTAAGTGTACATCTTCCAAATATTTAAACATCTGAGTTTTAAATATTTTCAACTCAAAACAAGCTTGTGCTTCTGTATTATACGATACAGTGAAAATGTACTTGATCATTCAACTAGACCAATAATAAAATTTAATACAAATTTCAAAAAATTTCTAAGTGAGGTCTGAAATGTCACCATTACTGCAGTACAGGCTCTTTTTTTCAGGGCTAGAATGAGGCCTGCCTCAGATCAGGTGGCTTGCTGTGGAGCTCAGATCTGGTTTCCAGTATAAACGTACAGCTTCGCTCACCATCTGTCTCTGGCCAAGTGGAAAAACACGTCTGTGTCCTATAGCTGTAGCAAACTAAAGTTATAAAAACGCAGAAGGAATTTTTGGTGAGTTTGTCCAGTGTAGATTCTCTAAATAGATTTTTAGAGAAAAAAAGAGATCTAGGGTCTGAAATGTAGATTTTTGCTAATTTCTTTGTTGGTCCATGTGTCAAGTGTGGCTTGCTGCGGCCTGCTTGGCTTTCAAGAGGATGCTAAAGTTGTGCTGAGCCCCTTGTCAGACTTTTAGGACTCAGGAGGGAGCAATGAGAAAGGCTTCCTGAGTTTGCTGGTGCTCAGTGTCTGCTGCCTTTGTGCCCTGACTCTTTTTGCATGACATTACTTCACTGGCTGTCACTCATGTCTTTATTTTCCCAAATGTTCAAGTCCACTAACACTTAAGTTTATTAAAATATTGAAAATATGAGGCAGGAAAAGAAAAACTCACACTGGCTCCAGAAATAACGTAAAAGTCTAGTCACTGTCTACCCATAGAGCTTCTTCACTGACCTACCAGGTCCCCAGTCACCTGTCCTGGAGCTTGGCCCCTCTGGAGAGTTCTCCACGCTCATCTTCCTCATGTTGCACACCCCAGCCGCAGGCCTGTCATCTCGCTCCGTGCATCGGAGGTTTCCACCACAAGGCTATAGCACAATGTAGGCCGCAAGGTAGTGCCTGTCTCCTTCCCTCTCTCCCCCTCCCTCCCTCCCTCCCTCCTTCCTGTCCTGCTTTCCTTCCTCCATTCCTGCCTTTCTCCTTGCCTTCCTGCTTGCCTGCTTGAGATGTTTGTACCTAGGGGAAATGTGTCAGATTAAAAACCAGGAAGGCTGAGAGGCTGTAAAGTAGGGGAAAGGGGACTGGAAACCTGGTGGGGGAAGAAGACAAAATCGTGGTGTTTCCATAGCTAGTCCTGTTTTAGGGAAGAGTAAAGTTCCTAGCGTTTTCCCCTGTGCTCTTTTGGGACGTGAACATAATTTGGAGTCCATTTAGTAATGAACAGTGATATCACTGAACATTGATACTTCTTCCCCCTAGAAGTGGTCTGTACTTTTCCTTGTAAAATAACTATGTTACACAGTTACTCAGATGCCTTCCATCTGTGCTGCCTTGGTCGTGGACATAGTAAGAGCAGTGAGGTCCACACCAGCTGTGAAGCGTTATATAGTTCCCGTGCTGAAATACAACCTAGACTTTGGGTCAGAGAAGGCACAGTGAAGGGCAGAGCAATATCTTGTTCCATTTATCTCCCTGAGGCAGGGGCAAGCTTTTTCTCCATAAGACCAGATATGATTAAATAGATAGTAAATACCTTAGGCTTTATGGAATATGAGGTCTCTGTAGTTTCTTTTTAATGCTGTCAGTCTAGTGCAGAAACAACTGTAAGCCACATACAAATAAGTGGATGTTGCTTTTCTGTTGGCAAACAGACATTTATAGACGAGATGATGCCTAGAACGGGTCTCACAATCATGTGCCTCTGGCCAGAATGCACAGGGTTCTGTGGAGGCTCAGCCAGCGCCCAGAGGGCACTTTGGCATGCCTGCCCCAGAGAAAATAGCGCCTTTAGAGCTATAAAAAGGATGGCACTTTGGCCCATTTCTGAAGTCCTGGTTAATTTCACAATTCCATCAGAGTTGGGCATCATATTTTCTATTTTTATAGTGCTTGATAAATAAAAGCCTCTGTATATTTATGCTTATAAAAACTAGTGGCTTTCAGGGTTAGTACATGTTCCTAGAATTTCTGATTTAAATCACCATTTAACCCACTAAATATGTTGATACCTTTAAAAAAAAATAAAAGTGATTTTGAAGCTGTTCTAAGAACTGCCTTGAGCCTAGAACACCTGATTAATGTGGTCCGAGGGCATCTTCTACATCTTGTCCTCCAGCTCTGCATTTCTTGCCGTGTGGTCCCTGGACCTGCAATAGCCATTATCAGGGCCACTCGCACCATGTGTGCTCAGTGCCAGAGAAGCGCTGGTCCAGGATGTACCACCTTTTTACTAAACTCTTTTTATTTAAAACTTTTCAGCCCAGTATGGTTATACATCTGTCATCCTAGCACTCTGGAAGGCTGATGCAGTAGGATCACAGGGCTCAAGAGCTGGGGATGTAGCTCAGTGCAAAGGCCCTAGGTTCAGTCCCCAGTGCCACAAAAAATAGACAGAAGCGTCTCTCCCATTTGACTTCCTTGTGCCTCTTTTGTTGCCCTGACACAGAGTGCAGATGTTTTCGTCGGTCCTGGCTCCCCCATCATCCATGTAATAGGAATATAGAGAGCACACTCTCCCACTGTGTCCCAGGCTCGGTGTTAGATGTGGGATGTGCAGCAAATGATAAAGGAAACACGGTTTTGAGGCTGATGGGATCCTGCCTCCTTGGAAGGGGCAACAGTGAGGTATAAGCCAAATGAATGAAGATGTTAGCAGGAGCTGTGAGTGGATAAAGTGCTGTGATGATGCTGGGGGTGGTGCTGGCCAAGTGGTCAAGGGGGAGGAGTTTCAGCGCAGGCCTGCAGGGTGCAAGGGAGCCCGCTCTTCACAGTTCACAGAGCAGGCAGAGGTGGAGGGATGAGCAGCAGGATGGTTACAGCCACTGAGTTCTCGCCGCCTGCCAGTTAGTATCCTCGCATTTTTAATCCCAACAGCAACCTTGCGGGGCAGACATTTTCAATATTTCCATTTTGGAGGTGAGCTAACTGCATGGAGTGGAGAGCCTGGGTAAACCACGCTCCACAATCCAGTGTGGGATAAGGCTAGGGGGAGAGATGGGCCCTGCTCACCACAGTGAGAGTGCCGGATTGTGCT